>JAMOIN010001657.1:0-186450 GCA_024666655.1 Dascyllus trimaculatus | reverse complement strand
CTGCTCTAGCATTTTTGCAGAATAATTACTGAGTCACACAGATACACCAGTGCACAAGTACAACTGCCTGCAGTAGTGTAGGCAACTTGCAAAAACTCGCCTAGATGTAAAAAGAAGGAAATTTTTTGCTTAATTTTTAAACTCTTGATAGTTATGGGACTCACTGCCATCAACCTGGTTAGTCCACATCCATATCACAGTATCAACTGGTTAATAAAATATTATTATAACCAATAGAAAAGATGTCCAAAACTGCAAAATAAGACCCAGGTTGACAGAAATGTGAATTTTGGATGTTTTACATGACAAAAGCTAATGTCTAAGCAGCAGCAGTCCCTGCAGCCGCTGTTGTTCCATTTACATTATCAGAATTTGTCACAAACAGTTGACAAAATATAATTTGTGGTAAGTAAGCATGATAAAATATTACTCACCAAACTCTTATTGGTGGTATAATATCGCAATTTCTTTGAGATACAACATCAACATAATTTCCGAGAGATTATTGCTTGATCTACTCTCACCTTTAATTAATAAACATACTACTGAATTACACTGCTGAGCACGGACTTAGGTCAGGGACTCTATAATAGAACAATTTATAACTAATAATTTGAAATTATGTTTTATATGAATAATAAAAATTTAGATAATAAAGAGATGAACCAGGAAAAAGAAAAAAAAGTGAAGTTAAATGGCTGGACCTGTCTGACCTGACTGACAGATCTGGCCGTTGGAAGGCTGAAACATTGCTTGTCACAACTCACTGCAACCTGGGAAGGTGTTGCTGCATTCTGTTTGTTATCTTGTCTACACTGTGTCAGCCAGTATACCTGGCAACCACTGCACAGAAAGCTGACCCTGTAGCATAAAATATGTTAACAGATAAAGGTAGCCACCTTGCCTACAATTCATTGTAGGTTTTACAGTACTGTGGCTGACCCAAACCATGACTCTTTTTCTGTTTGTATCTCTTTCTCTCATTCTTTTCTTTTTCTGTTCTGCTCTACTCACTTTTCTGTCCTTATAACACAAAACTCTTATTCTTTGTAGCAGTTGTGAGAGAAATCTCAATGCTCTCCACCAACGTCAGACCCTCCTGATTATTAAACAATCAACTGTCTGGATCTCTAAGAGGCAACTGAAAAAAAAAACACTAAAGCAGACCTGTTTATTTATTTGGACATTTAAAGACCTTCAATATAAAGTATATAGGTTGTGGAGGCGGGTTATATGCCATTGAAGGGCGAAATACGTCTCATTTGGTAATTTCTTTGAGATCAGAAGCAATAGAACACACTTCTCCCCTCATCCAGAGAAATAATCAGAGCAACTGAATGTAAAATTAGGGACATTTTAATAATCATGCTGCTACTTAGAACTGCAGCCATTTATCCTAAATTTGAACTTTTATTTGAACATGGTAAAATAAAAAATACTGATACTATAACAGTAATGTCCTGCTTGAGGTTAAAATTAAACAAAAGTATCAAATTAACTCTGTCAGGTCTTCCATTGTCCACTTTGTGTTCATTGTTAGGACAAGCTGTGTTTCCATTTATCATCACATTATAGGCACTAATGTCTAGAAATTTTCCATTTTGGGCATTTTTACTTTTTTAGATAGAACAGTTAAAACAGTAGTAGTAAAAGAGAGCAGGGGAATGACCTCTAGCCAAAATGCTGCTGGTCAGGAGTCCATGCAGTATGTGCAGGAACCACTGGACCTTATGAAAAGATCTAACACAGTCTTAAATTTAATATTGCTAAATATGCAGATACCCTGACTGTGGAACCCATAATTTTTTACATTTAACACTGCGAGTGACTGACTAACTTTTGATAATGGCTTATTATGATTTGAGAAACTAATGAGTTGTTATTAATGTTTTACTAAGATTTATACTGACACTGCAATCAGTACTGCTGAAAACCCCACATCAAATGTTCCTGGACTTTCCAAATGCACAACCACATGAGCAGGGACTCCATGGACTTTTGAGGGGGAAGTAAAGTAGCCTCAATGAAATCTAACCCTTTAGCAATCATGGGCTTGAACACAGGCCAAGAGAAAATTCTGCTACCTTAAAAAAAACACAGACAAGTAACCACCCAGTAACCATGCTGGCAGGTCTGTGGCAACCTGGAGGGCAACCACAATCATGGTTTTTGGAACTGCATTAAACTAAAGCCTTACTGGGACAAAGAAAACACAACTAATCCTTTAACACACAGTGCAATTCTGACAATGTATTATGAATGATATTGATCCTTTATTAATCTAATGTGACAAATTTTTGAAGTAATTTGCAAAACTCAAAGCATCACAATTCAAACTGTTTAACCACTTTTCAATAACAACACCACATCAGCAACAGATCCTTACTTTGTATGAAAGTGTATAAACGGCATATTGTAAGTCTCTGTCATCTATAGGAGCACAAACTTGTTGAATGTACTACACACTGTTATCACCGTAAGACTCCAGTTAAATGCTCCAAAACGTTCTTTGTTTTGTTTTGTTTTTGTTTGTTTTTTTAAAGGAGGTTAATGTTCGGGGGTTTATTTAGGCACAAATTCCTTTGTGTCAAGTGGAGTCAAGGTTTGAGATCCCAGAGCAGCCATTTACAGAGGCTAAGTAAATAAAAATGATGTGATTGCGCTTAGGCTTAATGATGATTTGAAATTATTCTTATGTTAAGTAATGATTTGAAACAGTTTATAATTATTGGGAAGATTAAAAATGATTCTTTGTAACCAGAATTCTGCAGCTTAAAAAGAGGAACATAGCTGTGTGGCAGTTTAGAAACAGGATATGGAGTAAAATGTCTGTGCTCAAGTGTGTGTGTTTAAGTTTTCAGTAACTTTTAATGATCAAGTGATTGGAAAGTTGTCTCATTTGATTCAGATGGTGTGATTATTCTAAATATATAATATAAATGAGATTTGAAGTAATTCTAATATGTTTCTCTGAGCAGCTGACAGAAAAAGAGGAAGTTCAGTCCTCTTACTGTGTTGCAACTAGAAAGAGGAAGTAAGGAAACCAGACTGGACCGGATTTCTTAAGAGGAGATGATGTCTCAAGTTTTGGAAAGTATGATTCATGCTACTGAGCTAACTGAGACAATGAGCTAAAGTTAAGAAAGTTTGTTTTGGGAGGAGAAAAATGTGCACGTGTCTCTGAAAAATATAGTAAAGTATAAAAATGAGAGACAGACACAAATTAGTCGGAGATAACACGTAGTTGTCCGAGGATATCGCAGAAGATGGATCGAAAATCTAAAAATGTTGAGTTCCAATCAAACGAAAGTGTGGTTCTATCATTTTTGCGATAAATTTGATCAATTATCAAAATTGTTGTCCAAAAAAAATCAATTAGGTAATTATTTCAACTCTGGAAACTGGGCGACTGAGGAAATAAAGACAATTTATAATGTATATGAGGTCACTTTAGGCCGACAACAAATGTTTACTCCAGGATCCCCTCATAAGGCTAAATCCAGTCATGAATGCAATGTATTGATTGCATTTGATTTAGTTTGGATCAAATGCCATATTTCTTCAAGAATCAAGCTTGTGATGATGTTTTTCTGAAAAATGTTTCATTTTTTATTTCTACACACTGATGAAAGTAAATATCATTATGATAACATACTCCAATTAAGTCCTTTTTTCACAAAACATGCCAGCCTCCTTTTAACAATAACAATGTTTACCACCATCTCATCCTCCTCACCCCTCCATCACCAACCACAACACTCCTATGCACATTCATCCCATTCATTTGAACACCTTCCTGTATATGTTGTATGTAATTGCTAAAGATGAAATATGGTTTGCAGGATAGGAGGTAGCTGAGGGCAGGGAGAGGGTGAATAATGTCACAGAACAGTTGAACTGTAGAGACAGCTGCATATATATATATATATATACATGTAAGTATTCTCACTCCTGTCCCTCTCCTCTCTTCCAGTGAACGAGTGGTTGCTAAAGTAGCCTCCCTTGGATGAGCGTGGAGACGAGTGTCAGGAATGGAGAATGGGATGAGGCGAGGTGGAGGAGGAGGGAGAGAAGGGGAGGATGGAAAAGGGAAAGATGTGAAAACTGGTATTATGGGTGCATTTCATCTAAGATTCTTTCATGGCATTGTATAAAGACAAACATCAGACATTATTTGAATGAAGGAACTTTGCAATGTCAGCAAAGAGGCTCTTCTTTTCATACATTGAGAACCGTTTGAACCCTCAATGTAACACATGCTACGAAGCCCTTTCCCCCACGGTACAACTATATCTACACAGACATTTTGATACCAACACTTTTTTGGGAGAAAACAAAAAAATAAACACTTGGCAACAAACTAAAAAAAACTATGGGGAAGCATTTATTTGATAGCCTCCCAACCAAAAGGACAACGTTGGGACTTTAAAGCCTTTGTACATAAAAGATGTTGCGACCAGTGGGAAAATCCAAGGACTAAGTCACTGCCCCCATCCTGCCGGTCAAGACGAAGCAGTCAACAAGACTCACATGGATGTTTCATTACAGTCATCAACAGGGCATGCAATCTGCAAAACCTACTGAGAGGGAACACAGCCTTACCTTGTCATTTTTTCAAAACTAGACTCATGTCACGAGATACAAGCAGATACTTAGAGGCTTTTATAGAGCCTCAGAGCAACCAGTGTCTTGGCCTCATTTGTACATATTATAATTATCAATACTGAAGAAAAGTAAATATGTAAAAAAAAGTAATGAATTAACATTCAAAAGATATATTAAGAGGATTTTAAAGAAGACCAAAAGTTAAGAATTTTAAAAGCTTGGTGCACTTTGAATTCTGGAGCAGTTCTCAGTCTGAGCTGATGCCTTTTTTTCTGTTACATTGTTTACAATGGTCCTACACTGTGTTTGAGTAATGTTATCAGCCCAATAAATGTGTCTGGAAAGTTCACTTTGGGAAATGCTTCACTCTATGAGGATCTGACTTATTGTACCTGTACCTGTTTTGTACTGTTCCATATTAAATGTGTTGATGTCACTATTCCCCCTTAGAGGCATGCTCAATAATGTCGGCATTACAGAGACAAACCTTCAGTCACAGATCTCATGGTAGCATTTTCATGACAAAACCTGCAAATGAACATCATGGGATTGCTGATGATGATACAGATGCAGCATTACAGTCAGCTCTCTTTTGATTGTTCACATGATACAGCTAAGGCTTATCAGCCAGGCACAGGCCACTGTCATGGCTACCGTGACCTGTCATAGTCTTTCAGATCACATTAGTGGACATCAGGGTACAGTTGAGGAGATGAACCCTTCATGACTAATGTTTTGGGATCAGCAGTTGGCTGATTTCCTCATTGCTTCACAATGATAGTCTATCTACAGAAAGCTGAAGCAAAAATTAATCATGACCCTGTGCCTGGTTTACTATGGGTTCACAAAGGCTGGAGGAGACACATCTCATGTCTATGATGCAGGGGGTGTGCCAAAAATAATGCTACTGAGAAGTCAGAGGAGCCAGTGGGTAAAACAAAGCTAGTGAATGATTTAGCCACTGCTAGGTTGTATGTAGAAACAAAGAGGCTGGCAAGATCTCTTTGTGTATCACTCTGGCTAACAAAACATGCATGCAAGAAACTAAATAACTGTGCATGTGAGCCGGTATGCTGGCTACTGCTTGTATTCTGGCACCCTCAGTTACGGTATTTTGAAGGCAATATCTGAAAGCAATGATGTGCACCTCCCCTGCCATTATAAACACAACATATTTAAGTGTTTCTTAATGCTACCTGCAAATTCTAATTGCCAGCCCTGGAAAATTAGTCACTTGCATTCAGATGTTAGTGATGAACCTAGGAATGCCAGTCTTTAGTTAAGGGTTGTTAGTGGCTAGCCTGGGAAAGCAGGTCGATAGCATGAGAATTCCAGTGATTATCAGTGGGTTGCCAAGCTTGGTGAGTGAGTGATTTTTCATTGAATAATTTCTACCACTGGTCTCTCATTTATCAGTCAGTGGCTTTCTAAATCAACCGATTAAGGCACAGGTTATAAGAGTTTATAAGTTATAGTAAATGCATTCATCAATGGCTAACACATTGTTTATTACTGTATATGTGTTTGTGTGTTTGTGTGTGTGTATTCTATATAATTAATTCATCAGGAACACTATTCCAGTGGACTGTTTGACCTCCTGTCATCTACAAAAGTGCTGCTGGACCAAAATGTAATTACAAACTGGTTAGTACCAACAGACTTGATGGATTGAACAGGGCATCACAGATGATTCAAAACTCTTATATTTATTTATGCAGAATCAAGGCCTTAGCTGTTAAATGACTCCATAAGTCCTGAAATCCATGCATTAAAGATTGAAAGAAAATTTAATTTTAGTTTTCTTTTGTTGCATTTTAAAAATCTTTATTTAAAAAATAGGGGGATCTGGCTGCAGACAGGATAGAAGGCTTCAGCCATGGCAATCATTTGATTTCCGGTGCAAATGTTATTGTTTTTCATGATTTTCATGAGACACTGAGCTAATGTTAGGTAGATTGGCTACAGTCCATTACATGAAATTAAATCTAAAAACTTTTAGATTCTCCAGATGTTCGAGCAGTGAGCAAGGGGAGGTTGTACAATAAATTTACGATCAGTTAAAACACCTGACAGCATTAATACTCAACAACAACACACGGGCTATTACCAGAACACAAGATTTAACAACACTAATGCAAGACAGTCTGTATACAAACACACAATGGAAAGTTCTTTCTCTTAAAAAGCCATAAAACAGCTGTCACAATCAACATATCATTTATCGTATTGTCCTCTCAAAGTTTTGCATGCATCAACACCTAGTCAAGCTTGATGTATAAGTAAATAAATGCTTCATAACTGTGTAGTATTCAAAAAATACACGCAGTGTAATGATGTGGCTTTTATTACAACCCTCTTTTTAATCTCTTGTAACTGATCTTCAAAGCAACATTTTTGACCAACAATAAAGTCATTAATTAACGGCTTCTAAATCTCTCAGAAATGGTGCACATTTATTGAGAGAGCTGTAGTTCCATTGTAACATCACATAATTCTCTTAAGAAAAATGAAGTAGTTGAATGTATAGTAAATCCCACAAACATAGTATCACAAGAGTACAAACAGGTATAGGACTCAAGTCTGCGTGACTCATTGCTTGAGTAAAAGTCCCAACAGAGTTTTATACACTGACGCACAATAGTCAGGCTGAGGTATTCAAGATGTACAGGAAACTCAGTGGTCAAAATAGTCAGGGTCAAAAATACACACACAAAGCACTAGGGATAACAGAGTAAGGCTGGAACACTAGGTGAGGAAAAGGATGAGTATTTATACACTGGTGCAGGGGAGACTGACGCACAGGTGAAGCACATTAGGGCAGGACAGGTAATCACACAGGCAGGAAAGCAGACAAAGACTGGGGAGTGTCGAGAGACCTTAGAGCGCGAGCTGGACACGACACATAGTCCACTTTTTTAAAAAGACTGAAGGCAGAATATGACTCACAGATGCTAGTAGAAAAGTAGCTTGCACAGGTGTGACATCTGGACATCTGGCTTTTTTTCCAGTCTGGTGTGGAAGAACTTGACAGAGCTTTGACGTCAAAGCCATTCAACACCTTTTGGATCACATAGAACATCAGTGGAACTAGGCTTTGAAGTTCTAATCCTTAGGATTTCAGCCCTGGAGTGCTGGTAGCAGTAAATACTCTTGAGCAGTTATACAATAAAAGAGCAACTGGTCTGTCTGTTTAGAGTGCAGGAAAAACTAACCAGTTTTCCTGTAATATACACTTTGATCAATATTTGACCTTTTTTTACTGTGCTATAGATAACCTTGACCATGCCTATGGCAGTGAGTAGTTTTTTAACAGAATAATAACAGAGGATGTTACTTTTCTGTTGCTCCTCCTTGTCCCAATGCTCCTTAATTACACACTATAAGCAGTAAAATGGTTAAAAGGACAGTTATGTTGTTGAAGACAAAAGAAAGTTCCACTTTTCAATTCTATCTTGACACTCCCACAGGAATTGCTGAGTAAAGCAAACCAGCTGCATTTCCATAGCAGACAGTTGGGCTACAATGCCAGGATGTGTCTGTAGAGTCAAGCATGAGCAAAGTGAAACTTTTTTTCTCACACACTGTAGCTGTACCTTTAACTGATGCTGCTGAAAGTCTCTACTATATTTCAAACTGATCCACAGTAAAACAAAACAACCACTGTCGCAGTTAGTAAAGGTATTTTTGATGAAGATTGCAATTGTTACTAATCTTAAAGACAAATACAATGTATTTTGTGTTAGTTCTTCACAATAAAAGGAAACCCATGTTTTCATTTCAGGTTTAATGCATTTACTGTCAAGAAACATGAACAATTTACTTTGAATCCTCTTCCACTAATGAGAAAAACAATATAGAATGCTAAAACAACTCTGGGTATGAATGCTATCTAACCAATGTTTGGTTTCATGGAAAACTAGAAGTTTACAAATTTAAGATCTCAGTTTGTTTATGAAAAAGGAAGATCACATGTCTAAAGGCAACATTGTGTATAATTCTTCCAAGTGACAACACTGGAAGACTGATAAAAATAAAGTGATGCAATGTTTTGTACAAATGGGCATAACAGAGCTCTTCTGGAAAATCTCTCTTGCATTTTTTTCCCATGAAAAGTAAAGGAAGTGGTAGGTTGTGTACAGAGGTGGATTGATAATCTAGACACTCTTTCAAGAACTGTCAGTGGAACAATCAATTTGAAAAACAGTTAAACTTAGTTAAGCAGACTGACTGATTAGCAGCAGCAAAAATTTTACGAGTATCAACTTTATCTGCATAATAGTTTGCCATGCTGAAATGCTTAGACCTTCAACCAATCAGCAAACATTAAAACCACTGACAGGTGACGTGAAAAACATTGATCATCTCACTACAGTGCAATGTTCTGCTTAGAAAACTTGGGTCCTGGTAATCCTGTGGATATTACTTTGACACGTATCCCCCTTATAGTAACAAAACTACCTGTCACTAGGACCCAGCAGGACAGTGAACCATGCCACACTGCAATAACTGCTCAAGAATGACACAGGGAACACAACAAAGATCCCAAGATGTTGACCCGTCCTCCAATATCCTCAGATCCCAATCTAATCGAGCATCAGCAGGACATGCAATCTTCAAGATCCCAATCCCCAACCCACAAGACCTAAAGCAGGGGTGTCAAACTCAAATACACAGGGGGCCAAATTTGAAAACCTGGACAAAGTCGTGGGCCAACATTGATATATATGGGTGGGTGTGTGTGTGCGCGCGCGCATGTGTGTGCATGTGTGTGTGTATATATATATATATATATATATATATATATATATATATATATATATATATATATATATATATATACATACACACACACATATATCAATAGAATATATTGAAATATATATTCTATTGAATATATATTTTACAGCTGCCTCCCTTGGTGATCTGGCTTTTTTGAACATAGTCTCTTGTGAAACCAAACTTCTTTTCATCTCCTTTACTTTCTGGCGCCTTTGACTCATGTCCAGGTCCTTGTACTTGTCCTGGTGTTTCATAGTGTTGTCTAATGTTGTTCTCCTTGGTTATATCCACGTTGGCTCCACATGCTAGACGGGTCTGGTCTGAATAGCAATAGGTGAGCGCCGGATATTCTGGTCAAGTTACTGACAAATATCTGAATATTTGGGTCGTGCGGCCGCAGTGGCCTGGGCCGCGGTGGCCTGGGCCGGGGGTGGCAGCGAGGGCGAGGGCGAAGGGAAAGTGTTTGTCGGAGTCCGACGGCATTAGCCCGGACATCTCCTGCTGGTGGCGGCACAATAGCAGTGTCCTGGCGTGCCGCTGGTGCAGATGCTCAGCCAGGCGGCCGCGGCGGCAGCATCAGTGGCGGCGGCGGCGGGGTGGTGGTGGTGGTGGTGGTTGGGTCAGTAATAGCGTACGCTTGCTATGACTACTGTCAACAGAAGAGGGTGTTTATGGGTCCTGTCCTGATTGACGCGCCATAACAGAGCAGAGCATTCTGGGATTTGTAGTATAAGCGATACATGCACTGTATAATACCGACGGGCCAGCTTTAGTAGTCATCTGGTATTACCTCGCGGGCCAAATTTGGCCCGCGGGCCAGAGTTTGACACCTATGACCTAAAGGATCTACAATATCATCCTGGTGACAGAAATCCCAGGACAGCCCCCAGAAGTCCTGTGTCCATGGTGTTATAGGCCAGAGCTGTTCTGCTGCTTAAGGAGGACCTACGCAATGTTACTGTGTCACAGTAAATGATTGTTTTTCCAGTATTTTTGAGACATTATACCTTACCTATTTTGCAGAGCAGAAAACATATTGTTGAACTAAGCAGCAGCAGAGAGGAGCAGGGGATGTGGATTTAAGGTACCCCCAGCGTAGCAGAGGACAAGTAATTAGCTTTGGCTACTTGTTAAAATTGACCCATTTTACTCACCATGACTCAAATCCAACTTTACGAAACAAAGTCTGTATCATGTAAACCAAAAAAACTGAATATGATGCTCTATATTCCTTTGAAGAAAACACTATATTATGACTGTATAAAAAAGTAATTTGTTTCAAATGACAATCTATTCAAATGTGTTTAATCGGGTTGAGGAATACCCACACAGCAGCCTATCTCGGATAAAGAACTGTTCATGAGCAAGAAAGAAATACACTCATGAGGAAAAACATTACGGCCATCTCCCTAATATGCTGTTGGTCCTTCACCTGCTGCCAAACAGCTCCAACCTGCCAGGCTTTGGCAGGTCTTCACAAGACCTCTGAAGGTGCACTGTGGTAACTGACATCAAGCTGTTAGCAGCACATCCTTTACGTCCTGTGAGTTACCAGTTAAACCCTGTATGTATCGGACTTCTTCCAGCAAAACCCTACTGCTGGTTTTGTCAGGATCCCAGCTTCAGCCCCTGCTCCCCCCTCCTCTCTCTACTTGGTTCTCTCCCACGGCTGCAGCCGGTCTGTGATCATAATCAGTGGCAACTCTGGTCAGCCGTGTTCAAGCACACCTGACTCATCACCACTGTCATAAAGACTGGCTCCTCACTCCACTCCCCGCCAGATCATCGTTTCAAGTTTCAGCTTTCAGCCTTAAGCTTCAGCTTCTGTCTCAGCTTCAGCTCCTGCCTTACGCCTGCCTTCCCTGAGCCTTCCTGTTCCCTAGTTAGTTTTTTCAGTTCTGTGAGTGAGTATCCTTGGTTTTTCTGTTCTGTTTAATTGTAATAAAATTCTGTTATCATGCTTTAGCCTCAGTCTGCTCTGTGTCTGCATTTGGGTTCTACAACACACCATGACAGGTTTATTGTTTGTCTCTCCCCAGACCACTGTTGGCAGGTACTCACAACTGCTAGGCCCTTTCTAAACAATGTGGCCTTTATCAACGTCACTTAGGTCTTTATACCTTCCTGTTTTTCTCCCATCCAACACGTTAGACTATGAGATACAACTGTTCACTTAACATTTAATATATCCCAAACTTCCCCATGTGCTGTTGTTGTGCGACGATCAACATTATTCAGTCATCTGTGAGTAGTTGTGATATTTTGGCTCTGGTTAGATTCTATATGAATCACAGATCCAAACCTACATCACTTCTAATTGTGATATAACTACAATGGCTTCTATAGTAGTCTCATATAAAATAAGGGTAATGAGACAACCCTGTCCAACTCTGGTCATTGACCAAATTGAGCTACAGCTCTGGGTCAAATTTCAGTCCTGCTTTTACATCTCAGTCTGTTTCTGAGGTAGACTTTGTCATAATTATCAGGAAGTTTGTTTCAGAAAGTTATAAAAACTGAAATATGTACTTGATTTAATGACCCTCTTTTGAAAAGGTGGTAGGTTCTATAAACATCTGAAGACAGGATGATGTTATGACAGCAGATTTCCCATGATTTTGGAGTTTCATGTTAAACTATCACATTTGGATGTAATGTCTGGTTGTCTTTGTGCTCCTTCCACATATAATATTATTGTATAAATAGTATAAATAACTTTTTACCATAGTAGATCCTAAAATGATTCATTATTTATTGTTGCACAAGCCAAACAGTGGAAAGGAGCTAGGTTAAGTGCTGTCTTGTCAGGAATATTTCACTGTGTACTATCAATGCTCCTAAAAGCAATATTAGTTTATTTTAAACATCTGCATGTCTGTTAACCTAAAAGAACATATTTACCAGGGTTTACAGCCTACTTAATAACCTTAAAAACTTTAATTTGTCTGTTTATCATGGACAAATATTAGTGTTCTAAGATGATGCACATAAATATCTTTAAAAAAAAAAAATCCCAATTAGATAAAAAAAACTAAAAAAAATGCTCAAATGCTTAAAAGGCTCAAATTTACAGAGATCCCCAGAACATTATAAACTTGGAAACTGGTTAAGATGTTGACAGTTTTTTTTTTTTTTTTTTTTTACCCAGCTTGGCCTTTGTTTGAGTGAAGTAGCCAGCTATCCGCAGTCTCTTTCTGTCAACAGGGTCCAACTGCATTGATCCCTTTGTCCCAGCCCTCTTTGATTATCTCCTAATCAAGGGTGCCTCTTCTTGTAGCCCTGATGTGGAGAGAAACGCTGCCTCAAAGCATGTAGGAGCTTGTGCAGGACGAGCATTTTCTGTTCACATTTTGATCTGTGCCCTTTTTTCTACAGCTCTATAATAAAAAAGATAACCTACGAGGGAGGTGGAGGAGAGAGTTCTCAGAGGCCACAAATGCCCAAGGTTATGGAGGCCATTATTCTATCTGATCTAGGGGATGCAGGATTGAGCCACAACTTGAGCACAGAAAATAAATACGCCAAATGATTCAATGCCCCAACCTCCTACTCTAACCCAGCCTCATTAAAACACATCCCAACAAATAATCAATTCTACCCTCATAACTCTGTCACAGATCTCACCGGACTCGACTGTTCTCTGGCCCTGTCAAAAGGAATGGTTGTTATTAGGTGTGTATAAATTGCTGCTCTCAGATGTTCAGGAGGACATGTAATGATATTACATTAATAAATGCTTAATAAAGCAAATGGCACGCAGTGAGCTAGAGAGGAGCAAAACACCTGCTGAGCCAAATTGAAAATGTGCAAACCTCTGTATGTGTACTGACTTCTGAGACACACCTGTCTAGATTTGTTTGGAGCACTGGGGCTTTCAATCAGCCCTGCCACAGTGGAGTCAAACTCTTCTCCTTTGTTCATTTGGGGGAACACTCAAGTCAGTGTCTCTGAAGTGAGGGTGTTTGATATCAGTTTCACTGAGACATTTTATTTAAAACAAAAGGCTACAATGCATCTGTTTCCATTCTTTCAATGTCACGTTCATATTTATACCAGTCCTAGTACTGAGTGCATTTACATTTCAAAATAAAAAGCATTTCTGGCATTTAATAATTTATGGTCTGATCTAGTGGGATTATATTTGATTTTTGAACAGAAAGCAAGTTTTCTCTTCTTTCAGCCACTGTAATCAATGTGACTTTGGTCAAGACACTTAACATGGTGGTCTGTGCAGTCTCTCTCTTAGTTTCTTTACAGTTGATGGCCTAATGGTGAAAAAAAGACCATTATGAAATAAAGAAAAAAAATGTCTAAAAAAGAAGGAAAATGTAAAAAATCTAAAAAAGAAGGCATATTAAAAACGATTCTCAAATCTCAAATTTAAGACATTTTCTAGGACACTGTCTTATTCTTAATACAATGATTATGAAAGACAACTAAAAATAATAGGGGGCAGCATATTTATGCATACAAAAGGTTAATTTGTATTTGAGTTACAGATTTTATTAGAAATTATAATCTAAAAGAAAAAGAGTATATACAGTTGCATTGTAGTTCTGTTATGGTTCATCTTCACATAGACTGTCAGGTATCATAATAATTGGACAGTTTTGGCTACTGTCATCCTGCATAATCATGACCAATGTATGGGGAATCTAAAGAAGTTTATGCAGCACTAAAATGCTTCTGATGTGTATACTTGTGTTCTTTTGTATCACATAGAACTAAGAAATAACTGATTAAAACAAGTAACAAATCAAGAAGGAGAACACTGGAAAAATATTCCCTTTCACCTAATTTTTATGTATGACATTATTGTGGGATTGCTTTCGCGCACTTTTTAATGAACCTAATGAAATGACAAAGTACATGGAGTAGGACACAAGCACAGTAGGTTGACCAGCTTTCTGGCATATGAATCATTGAAAATACCCGTGGTGGTGTCTATACTTTTACCCAAATATTTACAAAAATATAGATATGGCATATAAAGATGGAGACATGGCTTATTAACATCATAAATAAATAAATAAATAAATAAACAAATAATCTGTTGCTGGACAGATTTTATGATTAGCTGATATATTTTCTTAGAGGATCCATTTTTTTTTAATTAGCTAAAATCACATACCTGCCATCATATGGCTGGCTGGCACTGTAGTAGCTGTTTAAAGTCATAGAAAATATCTCTGTTGAAGACATTTAAATTCTAACATCAGGTTTGATGAATTTTTGGACTTTGAAATACATTGGTGTTCACCCATACTTGGGACTAGAGATACAGATGGACATAATGAGGTGTGACCTAGAGTTGCAGTCTATAGTCGGCGCTATCTTTTCTGACTGGAGCCAGGACCTTCCAAATGAGTGTAGGGTGTTGCCTTTCATATTCTGGAAACACTTCCTGCTAACTTGGACCGAGGTGAAAATCACTTTACTAGAAACACAGACTTAGCTGAGTTTAACATCACTGTGCTAACAACGCAGGTTCCACTATCATCTGAAAGGGTAAACCTATGGTCAGTTTTCTCTCTCTTTCTCTCAACCCTTCTTTCAGCCTTTCAGAGTTTGCTGTTTCCATTACACTGTAGAATCCAAGAGCTTTGACGATAATATTAATCCTGCACTCAAACAATGATAATTAGTTACTGTATGTTACTCCAGTTCTATTAGCACATAGGAAATAGAACTATGGAGGGTTTGTTATTTATGTAAGCATGTTTGTTAAATTATAGATGGCATTGTTAGAAAGAATACCGCTATTGGATGAAACATATGGAGGTCAGAAAAACACCAGTTTTTCAGAGCAGCTCAGAACAACCCACCCTGGAAAAGTGGTTTTGTTTAATAGAGTAGTAGTACTTTGCCTCGCCTTAAAACAGTCTTGGAAGAGGTTCCACAGGAGTGGTTCTTGTGATCAGAACAAGCACAAAGGCTCCAACTGTTAAATAAAGCTGTTAATCATGACCATACAAAAAGCATACAGCAAGTTTATTTAAACAGCAGAAGTTCAGTGCTGCTCTTGATGGACTTCATAAAAGACATCAAAACATGGCTGGATCGTGACTTCCTTGACCTAAACAGAAACAAAACAGATTATTATGTTTGGTCAACTAGACCTCTTGGGTGATCTACTCTTGACCTTTTTAGCCTTATATAATTGCTCTTTTGATTAAAAAAAAAATCCTGGTAGGATCTTAAACAGGTCCTTTTTGATTTGACAGATAGATAAACTCAGTGGTAAAAACCAGCTGTTTTCATTTGAGACTTTAAGGCAAGGTGAAGCCCTATCTCCCTCTAAGTGACTTTAAAAAAGTTATTTTTTGTCACAGCTAGGCAGGGAACCCAGAATGCGGACACGAGACACAGACCCAACTTAGCGACTTCAACAGGTTTATTTACAGATTTAACAGATGACACGAAACTAAAGAAACCAACCAAGGCAACCTTAAGGGTTGATAGTGAGGGAATTCTACACTAGAGGTTTCCACTCCCCTGAAACTAAAACTAAAAGGACCCGAAAGTTCAACATCGGTTTACAGAAACTAAAAGAAAACCTCAGCTGCGGCAGGAGGGAGACAAGGCAGGAGGCTGGTCAGAGACCTGGAGGCAAAGCAAACAATTGTTACCAACAGTATATTTTGAAGCTAGCAACATTCATTAAGAGGCCTGAGCAACACTGACTGATTTGCAGAATCTCCATTCTGGTGATGAGTGGACGTCTGAACCAGGCTTAAATAGCAGGAGGTGGATGATTAAGTGCAGGTGACTCAACCTTCCACGCAGCTGCCTCCACTCCTGCAATCAGCCACAAATGTACTCAGAGAGAGAAAGAGAAAGAGAAAGAGAGATAGAAAAAAACAGGGCTGTCGACTAGACAGAGACAGGGGCGGGAGCAATGGTCATGACATTTGTGCTTTCTTTTACCAAATGGCTAGACTATTGTAATTTTTTGTATGTGGGCATAAAGAAGTCATCCCTAATGCAGAGAATGCAGCGGCCTGTCTTTTAACAGAAAAACATCATCGTATAACTTCAGAACTGGCCTTGTTAGAGCCCGATATGTAACAACGGCCCGAAATGTAACAACGACCCAAAATGTTATAAAAAAAAATGTAATAAAACCCGAAATGTAATAACTGGTCGATAATGTAACAAAAGTGCTGTGCCCGAAATGTAATAAAAAGATGTAATAAAACCCAAAATGTAATAACTGGTCGATAATGTAACAAGATGCTGAACCCAAAACGTAAAAACTTTTTTCCCAAAATGTAACAACTTGTTACATCTTGGGTCCGTTGTTACATTATGGGACAGGCAAAATATTTTTCCCCTGATAGTGTAATAATTTTATTACATCATAGAGTGAGTCAGTTACTTATGGAATAAAGGGCTTATTGCTTCAGTGTAGAGTGTATTATCATAAATACACACACACACACACACACACACACACACACTAAAAGTTTGGACCATTGGTTTACATATCTTTATACAATCTATCTATGGTATTTATATATGACTGCTGTTGTTCAAGTCATTTATAGTCTTCTGTTCTCTACAAGTGGAGAAAGTAAAAAGATAACACACAAGACATTGAGAGGTCAGTTATCGAGACACAAAAATGATACACTTAAGAGCAGAATTTAAATGTATGAATTTCAATTTAATCTTAAGGTGTTTAATTCCTATACATTATTTTGTACTGATGATTGGAGAAATTGCTTTTGATGCTTTGGCCACAATCTGATGCCAATAAAGACGTTTTAACTTGAGGAAATTAAGATACTTTTTTTTTCTTTAGTAAAGACTACCGATCACTGATTAAATTTATTGAAAAGTGCGCATCTTTGGCTTCGCTCGAATTGTTTCTCTCCCTCCCCTCATTTACCACTCATTACTCAGTCTCACTCAATGTCCCGCCCACAAAACTATCTGATTGGCTAATCATAAGAGTCATAGCCAATCAGCTTTAAAGTCACACGTGCCACCGACATGCAGCAGCCTCAGCACGAGAATCTGCGGTCAGAGTCGTCATTCAGCTAAACTTTGAAGGTAAGGAAGCTGGTATTTCAAGACTTAAAAACATTTATCTCCACACAGAAGTTGCAAAAACACCACAATCCTGTGAGCAATTTCCATCATGACAAGCCTACCCAGTAATACCACTGAAATGCCACAATAATGAACTTTGATGTAATGATCACATTGGCTTGCAATGTTAGCTTTAATGGAGTTTAAATTAGCTCCACCTTTATAAGTGCAACGTTTCAGTGATGAGCACATAAATGCATTAGTATTTGTAATTCAGTAGTACAACAAATTATTCTGAATTTCACATTTACTTTTGTGACATTTAGTATATTTGGTTTGTCAAAATTACATTTACCGAAGTAAGATTTTAAATTTAACAAATACACTTGTGTCAGATTATTTTTAAACTGTGGGATTGCTACTTTTACTCAAGAAAAAAAAAAAAAAGAACCTGAACACTTGTACTACTGGTTAATACATACTTTACACAGAGGTCAGAGATTCATTTTTCTTCTGGCTTATTTCAGAGTGACCTTCCTGATCCAACTAGGCTGTACCAGAAGTGGGCGTTTTCCCCAGCATGCTTACCTGCATCAAGGCCAATCTGGAAGCATGAAAATTCTGCTTCTGTTTTTTGTCCTGTCCTCTACCCTTTGGGTATGTGGGGGACACGGACAACAGCCTATGTCAGACGAAACCTACAACATAATACTGAAGTTACTGAAGGGGGAATTTCATGTTCCCGTTGACCAAAGATCAAGAGCAGAGCGCAGTGCCATTGTGCGATTTTACAGGAATAGGCATCTCTACACCCTCAGTGATGATGGCCAGGCCGTCATGTGTGGTGGAAAACTGGCAGCAAAGAAATCAGCCATCAACTCAATTGTGATGACAGCTCTGGATGACACTAAAGGCAGCTGCGCAAGGAAACTGAACATACATCTAAGCAAGAAATACTCTGGTGTGAGTAGAAGCAATGTCCAGTCAACACTTGACAGGTGCAGGCAATACCAACTTCTAAAAGCCAAATTTTCAAACAAGCCAATCCCAAAACCCATCACAGCCAAAGAAGTGCAACACCGGCATCAAATTGACCTCTTAGACATGGGAAAGTTGAAAGTTAAGCATGGTCCCCTCACGTACCGTTACATCCTGACCACAGTTGATGTCTTCAGTAGGTATATATGGCTGAGGCCATTACGAAGCAAAAGAAGCAGTGAGATTGCAAAACATCTCAAAGAAATCTACTGTGAACATGGCCCACCAAAATTTGTACAACATGACCGAGGCAAGGAGTTCAGAGGTGAAGTTCAAAGGCTATTTAATAGTCTGAAGATTAAAGTAATCCAAAGCTCCGCATATCATCCACAGAGCCAAGGTAAGGTGGAGAGGACTCATCGTATGCTCCGAAAAAAGATCATGTACGATCTGCTTCAGTTCCAGCGAGGTGGGGTTAACTGGGTTGAACATCTACCTGTGTATGCCAGGATAATGAATGAGGATCCTAAAGAAATTCTACATTGGCTTTCTCCTTTCCAAGTTTATTATGGCAGGAAAAGTAACAGAATTACAAACGCAGCAACAAACAACCCCAATGCCCCAGCACACGATGAACAAGCAGCAAATCTCCTCCCTTCCCAAAGACATAGGCAGCTATTTGAAGACAGACGGTGCAGGCTGAGGATAAGGGCAAAAAAGGCTACAGAGCGTTGTAATGAACGTACAATTCGGGCAAAACACATAGCACCCTGTCTTTACAGAGTACATGATGATGTGTTGGTCAGAGTGAAGTTGAGAAATCACAGACTTTCTGTTTCCAAACGCCATGCTGTATTGCCAGGTGTTGTTGTAAAACGTAACATCAGGTTGTCCAAATACAAAGTCAAACTTCAAATGCCAAGTAGCTCAGCTCAAATAGAACATTGGTTCTCAGTTGCCAACATAACCAGTGTCACAAGGTTTACTGAGAAGAGTCGGAAGTTGATGGCAAGAAATTCACAAGTTTACACCCATCAAGACAGACTGGAAGAATTTGAAACAACAGGTTTACAAATTCGCTTGGATCCTGACCCAGATGGCAGTTGCCAGTTTGCTGCAGTGGCAGATCAACTGGCCACCATCGGTATCTTCAGATCTGCTAGTACATTGAGGCAGGAAATAGTTACTGACCTCAAGAACTGTCCGATTGCAGCGGATGGGACACCACTGTCACATTATGTAGAGGGGACATGGCATGACTATATTCATAGCATGGCTCAACATGAAACATTTGGGGACCACATTACCCTTCAGAGAGCCTCACTGTTATTTAATGTACAGTTTTTGGTTGTATCAACCCTTGGTGTTGATGCAACCACTATCATCTCCCCCTCAGGTCATTTCTGTGAAAACCTCCCTGTGCTAGCCATTGGTCACTTTGCTGAGGGGCAGGGAGACCACTATGTGAGTCTTTATGGACAGTTTGATCCATATATTCAGGCCATACAGGAGGCGGAGAATGAAAGGCTGCCTTACAACTCATTTCTTTGCTCTGGCACTGAAATTAACCCCAGCTGTAGCCCTCTCAGTGGCATTGAAGCTGATCCTGTGTCTGGTTCAGAGGAAGAAAACATCCAAGCTGATCCAGTGTCTGAACCAGATGAGGAAACTGTCCAAGCTGATCATGTGTCTGAACCCGATGGAGAAACAATCCAAGCTGATCCTGTGTCTGAACCCGATGAAGAAACCGTCCAAGCTGATCATGTGTCTGAACCCGATGAAGAAACCGTCCAAACTGACCCAGAGAAAGAAAACATACCATGCTTACCTGTTGAGATTCTGACAGAAATTATTAAGTTGACCCTTGATATGGATATGACCATGCTTGGGACTTTCAACAAAGTCTCCCATCTCTTCCGAGATTTGTCTAGGCAATATCTCCCCACCATCTTTATAAGACCTTCTTTGGCAAATACTTTGGCACTTGATGATGAGGATGACTGCTGTATCAGCATCATGAAGCTCTACAAATCCTGTGGTAAAGCAAGTGGTCTTGCTTTGCGGCTCAAAGAGTTACTTGGTCGAAACCCACAATGGATGAAAGCCTGGCTTGTACTCAGACACATATCCTGTGGTCACTATAAGGTCAAAAATATATTCTGGAAAAAATGAGCAGCCTCTCCCCTACATATACAAACAGTATATATACACATACAGTATATTCTTTCATTTCATGGTGTACACTTTTTGCATTGATACTTTTTTAAAAATTATTTTAAGTTAACTCTTATGGAAAACATTTTTTTATATATTGTTAGACTATTGAAGAATGAAACCTTAAATGCTGAGAAAGAGTAGATATTTTGTTTAAATCAGGAATTTAAGTTATCTTTTAAAGTGTGCATCAACATTTCAGTTTACTACAGTTATTTTTTTAATGTTGTTAAATTGTTCAGAATTGTGTTTAATTTATATTGTAAAGTTATATTGATGTGTGACTGATGTTTTGTTATATTGGTTTAATCCAATTTCTTTCAATTGTTGTTTAACTGTTTTTATTAAAATTTTTACATGATAATAAGGTACTGTGAAATGTTGTCATTGTATTTCACAAAATCTTGGGTTGCTTCAGTTCACACTTAGTTGCACGCACACATATGTGAGTGCATTTGTTTATCAACACTTTATAAACACAGCCTTTAATTACTTTTAAAAAATATTGACAGATTGCTTTTATTGCATACTGAAGTCTGCATTGAAACATTACCCATTTAATCCATACATTATTGACTCAATGCCACAGCAATGGGGCCTTCAACATCCCATGTTCTCCCATTTGTCAATCTTTTTTTTTTTTTATCACAGAAAGATCAGTGTGTAACACATGTTCTTCAAGTTCAAACGTCTTTATTGGCATTAAATTGTAGCCAGGCATCAAAAGCAATTTCTCCAATCATCAGTACAAAACAATGTATAGGAATTAAACACCTTAAGATTAAATTGAAATTCATACATTCAAATTCTGCTCTTATGTGTATCATTTTTGTGTCTCCATAACTGACCTCTCAATCTCTTGTGTGTTATCTTTTTACTTTCTCCTCTTGTAGAGAACAGAAGACTATAAATGACTTGAACAACAGCAGTCATGTATAAATACCATAGATAGACTGTATAAAGATATGTAAACCAATGGTCCAAACTTTTAGTGTGTGTGTCTCTGTGTGTGTGTGTGTGTGTGTGTGTGTATTTATGATAATACACTCTACACTGAAGCAATAAGCCCTTTATTCCATAAGTAACTGACTCACTCTATGATGTAATAAAATTATTACACTATCAGGGGAAAAATATTTTGCCTGTCCCATAATGTAACAACGGACCCAAGATGTAACAAGTTGTTACATTTTGGAAAAAAAGTTTTTACGTTTTGGGTTCAGCATCTTATTACATTATCGACCAGTTATTACATTTTGGGTTTTATTACATTTTTTTATTACATTTTGGGCACAGCACTTTTGTTACATTATCGACCAGTTATTACATTTCGGGTTTTATTACATTTTTTTTTATAACATTTTGGGTCGTTGTTACATTTCGGGCCGTTGTTACATATCGGGCTCTAACAGGCCTCTATGCCCTGGTTCTAGGTCCACTATAACATTGATTTTTTGATTTTACTGGTTGTTTTTAAAGCTTCAAATAGGTTATTGTCACCTTACCTAGCAGAACACTTGCATCTTCATACCCCAGTTAAGCACTGAGATTGACCAAACCAGATGCTATGTCTCTGTTCTGAGATCAACGCTCAGAAATAGAGGCAGTTGAACGTTTGTATTAGCTGCTCCTAATGTTTGGAAAAAGCCTTTTCATATAAGAACTGCTGAGACTTCAGAAACTTTTAAATTGTTGCCTAACCCGAGAACACAAGCGTCATGTGATTTTCACCTGACGTTAGTGATTGAGAGTAAAGTATTTTTCAGGTGAAATATACTTTATGTATCTATAATATACAGTGGCAGAACTACCTTAAAATTTTACACAATCTCAAATTTTGTCATGAAATATTTGCAGAATTTTTTTGTGTGTGTCTCAAAAGGTGTGGCTGTATTAGACAGACACAAACAAATACAAATGATTTTTTTGTTTATTGTTTACACAAAAAACGAATCAAATTCTTCACAGTTTCAATATGTCAGTTCTCAACATTGTGTGTATCAGAGTCAACAAATAACAGAGAATGAGTTCAAAACTGAACAAAAAATAAACCATCACATAATCAAATTAATATTTAGTTGTCCTGTCATTATCATGCAATAGAGCTCTAATATTGGCTGGCATGTTCCCCAAGAATTTTCCGGGAGTGATCGCACCGGGCCACCCGGATATGCCTCGGTATGCCAGCTGGCCAGTACACCACTGGGCATATCGTATTTCCAATAATTATTTGTATCGGATGAAACACTGAGCTATCGTTAGCTGCTGCTGCTGCTGCTAAAGTCCACAGACTACATTCGTTCGTTCATTCATTAGGCAAAGACAACGTAAAGCGCGTTGCTGTGGTAAAACCGACTTCTTCCCATCTGTGTTCGACTAGTTCTGCCTGACGCCAGGCTCCGGATGTGTGGCACAAAAAACTGAATTTGAAATTTGAAATGGAGAGAAGTGAAACTGTAAAGTGGGACTGAATTAGGAGCTAAATTTTTCAACTGAATCAAATACAGTTTCAATTTTACATCGATACACATTCAAACCAGTAGATTCAATTTCAAATTAGACCGTTCAGATTCAGATTTTAAAAGCAATTATTCAAACCGATTAATTCAGGTTCAAATTGAATGGTTCATATTCAGATATAAAGAATTCAAAATCACTTCCTACTGGCACAAAATTTATCCCATATTCTAAGACCTGGGTACTGTGCTCATGCAGCCAAGTTCTACTGGCCCTAGATGTGTGGCAAGGGGCATTATCTTGTTGAAACATCCAGCTTTGACCTCGATGGAACAGTGCACCTGCAGAAGGGAGCATGTGAGTTTCGAGAATGGCACAATGCTTGGCAGAGTTCAATGTGCCATCACAGACAGTGAGATGACCAACACCAGCAGCAGTCATGCATCCCCAAACCATGATACTATCTTCACAATGCTTGACAGTAGGTACTGTACATGCTGGAGATAATGCTTCGCCTGGCCTTCTGCACACCCTCACATTAGCAGGAGGAAGATAATGCTGGAAACTGGACTCATCTGACCACAGAATGTTCTTCTAATTCCTGACTGTCCAGTTCTTGTGTGCTTGGCCCAACAATGCCGGGCTAACCTTTGCCTCTCATTGATCAGGGCTTCTTGACAACCTTGTAGGACCTTTAGGCATGATCTAAAAGTTGGTCTCACGTACATTGTGGGTGGAACACTGGACACCAGTTTGGTTTGACCACTGCTGCTGAAGCTCCTGTAATGTCATTTGTCAGTTTTCCCTGCATATGCAGATCAGGTACGGCCATTGCTTGCTAAAGAAACCCTTGGACACCCAGATCTTGGTTTGTCTTCCAAGGTGTTGGTTCGTCTGTATTTCTGCAGTGTGTAGCGGACACAGCCTTCCCCCTTTCTGTGGAATGCTAAACAAGAAGAACACCAGGTAAAAACAACACATTTGGGTAGACTTTGTGTCTACTCCCATCATTAAACTGCCACATTGAACACTACCCAGGCCTGTGAAGATAACCATCTTCAGGAAGGATCACCATTTGTAACTCACCGGAGCAAATGGTGCTATATTCACTTCTTTGTTCTTCTAACACAAATCTCATGCCTCCTGATGAGGAATGAGATAACCTGTGGAACATGAAAACTTGGCAACCCTCAACTTCAAAGGGACTGACTGCAACTGACACCAAGTTGAGAATGTTCTGGCTGCATCTTTTCCATGGACACATTTAAAACCCCTCTCCATCCCTAACTGATAAGGAGAGGCCATAAATTGTGGCTGCATACCAGTGGAAGACCTGGAACTGTGTCTCCTCTTCATTCATTCACATAGGCAAGGACTGAATAACTACTGTTCTATTTATTTTTCTCATGTGTTTGCACCTACACCAACATGATGTCTTATATCAACTGTCCAAAAATCGCATTTCTAGGTGATGTGGGAGCAAAGTTAAGGTTTTACAAGAATATTCACATTTCTAACATGGACCCACAGTGCCATCTAGCGACATCGGATACACGGGTTTGCCGACACTAAACAACCAATTGTAGCGATATGTTGTCATGAATGAAAAGTGATAGTGGGAGAAATCTGACATATTTTGCTACTACATTTCATCCAATGTGTTATATTCACCAGTGATAACATAAACGTGATATATACACAATTGTATATTAACATATAAGGATTTTTATTAGGGCCCGAGCACTACAGTGCGTAGGACCCTATTGTTCTTTTAGTTTTTCATTCCTATTCTGGTGTAGTCTATCGTCTTATGATGTATATGTGTTTTACCAATCTTTTGTTTGATATCGATGGGTCACGGTGAGAGATGGATAGATCGTTTTTGCGCACATAACATACTTTTTGTATTTCAATCTGAGATGCTCTCCTTTTAGACAAAGAAACAGAGTCAGGTTGCCAGAAACAGCGGGAAGCTGCTATCCACGCCCAAAATAAACACCCACCAGAGGCCAGATGATAAAAGTGGAGGACCGCTTTGTCCTGGGCTCTTGCCACCCCTTTTTTTTCTTAGGCTCGGCTCTTGCCATCTTTTTTTCCTTAGGCTCTTCCCTTGCCAATTTTTCTTGCTCTATCTTCCTTCTCAACATTTTCCTTATATTCCGCGCTTTTACCTTTTTGTCTTCGCCTAGTTTTTTTAAATCAAATTTTTGCGCGTTTTATTGTTGTGGCTCTTTGATAATCTTTTAGACCTTTTTTTTCTTAGATCGTGCTCACCCTCATCTAAGTCCGAGCTGCTTCACTACCATTCTTTTTAAGCAAACCAACAAGAATCAATTCAAGCCGATTTTTGTTCTAACAGAACAGTTTTTCAGAGATTTTGCGGCTAACACCAAACGCCGTCAAATCTAACAGAGCCACAGTTAATAATAAAGTTATTCTCCATCAACCCGGACGGCTGCACACTCCGCGCCCGGCTTCCTACCACCAACTACCACCGACCACCATCTGTGTGCCAACGTCAGGATTCTGCTGGCAGAATCTCCGATCCTGCGCTGTTGTGAGAGCTCCATCGGCAGAACGTTGCCTAGCAACCGAGACGACGCTTTGCAAACATCCGCAGAGACTCGTCACTCAAGAATTCCAACCTAACGTTCCAGCTCACGGAGGCTCCGACCAGACAGCTCTGTTCAAAGTAGACAAAGCGCAACTTTTCTATCTGCTCCTGATTGGGTTGATGCTGTAATAACTTGAGAATAGTGTTAATTTTAGCGTATCAGTCGTTAATCAAAATCAGCACTTTAGATCGTCGGCTAATTACCCTTCTTTCACCATCATCCTTTTCATTTTGTCTGATAACCTGGCATCACACATTCACCATACACACACTCTGACTCAACTGTTATAGCTCATGTATGTTATATTAGTAGAATAGTTAATAAATATATTCATTTAGACCAATTCATGGTTTCTGTGTTTTTCTTTGTGTAGGAAGTGAGGTCAATTTAATCAGAATTTACGACTTTCATCTAAGAGACTGTTCTACTTCATTCAATTAAAGTTTCTTTGAGACTAAATCTAGAATGATAATTTTCTCAGTAATCTGAGATGGTGCCCCTTCATTAACGAGTGCAAATTTTAATTGTAAAGTGTAGTTACACTACAAATTTTGGTGCGGCTGTACGCTACAAGTGTATCCAACTGCTGAAGGACTGCATCTGCACTTCCTGGCTATCTGACGACAGCTGTAACCTTCCTGGCTGAGAATCTGTATCTTCAGACATGCTTCCTGCATTAGGTTCCATGTTTTAGCCATTTTTGTCTCTTAAGAACTTTCAAATGTGCTGGCTTTACATAGACAAGAAGCACGGCAACAAAAATTGTTTCTTTGAATACAAAGAATGACCTTCATAAGTGGATTGCTAGAAACAAAATGACCAAATACTCAAAATGTCTTGACACAAATGAAGACAATCAATTTTAAGTTTTATGGCTTTTTTAGGATTTGTTTAGTATTTTGTCTGTGACTGTACTAAAAGAAATTGCACGTGAAGACCTAAGAGTGATTCTTAATGCAATATTTCACAAATGCATAGGATGTCCGAAAACTTTTTTCCACCACTGTATCTCTCCCACAGTTTTCACTGAAAAGTTCCCAGTTCCATTATATTTTTAGAAATTTTTTGTGAATGATTTCCTATTTTTTCACCAATTTTAGAGCCTGTTTATAGAATCTCCCCATGATATGAGATGTTGGATAGTGGAACATAAAAGAAAAGTACTTAAATTTGCCATGTACGTTTGTACTTTAATGTATTTTGATGAGAAGTATTTTTTATTGGGTATATTATATCGGGTAAATATACTCAACATTAGTGATGGTGTTACTAATTGTAACACCATTGTAACACCGAACAATTGTTTCTTTGTTTCTTTTTTGTTACATTAGCATCCTATATTCTTTAGCATTCAACTGAAGTAGAGCGGGACACCCTGACTTTGCCTATTATTGTGTTGTATTTTTAGGGCAAGTAAAAAACGGCAAGGACCAGTGATCAGTGTGAAACACTCAACACTTGGGTGCAGCCAAACAGCTCCAAAGCGCCCCATAGAAATTTCAAAAATTCATAGAAAATCACTGGTTTTTCCTACAGACATGAAATTTAATACATGTGCAGAGCTGGATAAAACAAACACAATTGTGTGCTTAGACATTCCAAACGTCTCCACAGCGGTGGTGCGGGGGGGAGCGAGTGCCCATTCCGACGCTGCTTGCAGCTTTAAATAGAGCCCGAGCCCGAAAGGACAAAAGGCCAGCAATCAGTGTGAAACACTGAAACTTTGCACTGCAGTGCAAAGGCCCTATTGTTCCTGCTATGTTTCTTTGTTTCTTTTTCTTATACCTCTTTCAACCCCAATTTGACCCCTTAAACATGATCAAAAACTTTGCAAATTTGGCACAAAAGTCAGGCCTGCTGAAAAATTTGATATTTTACTACTTTCATCCATGGCCACACCCAAACGGCTCTACAGCACCACTTACAAATTTGAAAAAAAAATCATATAAAATCAGTGGTTTGTCCTACGTACATGAAATTCGGTACACAGGTAAAGTAGCCCGAGATGAAAACATTCCTGCTTTTGAAATTTCAAAAAGCTTCACGGCACCCGAACGTTTGATATACAATCCAGGAATGGACGTGGTCGAACGGCTCCATAGTCCCCCCCCGCCTACAAATATTCAAATACTCATATAAAATCACTGCTTTATCCTACCAACATGAAATTTGGTACACACATACAGTATCCCGAGACCAATAGATCTGCACGCTCAAAATACAAAAGGACTCCACAGCGCCCCCTAGACAAGGTCGTGAGAAGGCATCGGAATTTAACGAACTCCTCCCAGGATTTTTATGAATGATGATGATGAAACTGGCTGTGTGGCATCTTGACCCCTTCAGGATGAAAAGTTATTAAAATGTTTTAGCTGCATCACATGGTGTGGGCGTGACAGAGTGGCCATTTTGAGCATGTGGCCATGAACTGTGAAATGCTCATAACTCGACTGTACATTATCAGATGTGTATGAAACTTGATATGCTTGATATCCCTCAACACCTGGTCGTAGGCAAACAACTCCACAGCACCCTATAGAAATTTCAAAAATTTATATAAAATAACTGGTTTTGCCTACAGACATGAAATTTGGTACACGTACAGAGCAGAATGAGACAAACACAACTGCATGATTGGGATTTCCAAAAGTCTCCACAGCGGTGGTGCAGGGGAGAATGAGGGCCTGTCTGACGCTGCTTGCAGCTTTAAATAGGGCCTAAGCATGAAAGAGCAAAGGCCAGCGATCAGTGTGAAACACTGAACACTGACTTTGCACTGCAGTGTGAAACACTGAATGCTGTCCTTGCACTGAAGTGTAAGGACTCTATTGTTCCTGCTATGTTTCTTTCTTTGTTTGTTTATTAGGGCCCGAGCACGAAAGGGCAAGGGCCAGCGATCAGTGTGAAACACTGAACGCTGTCCGTGCACTGCAATGCACATGTACCAAATTTCATGTCTGTACGACAAACCAGTGATTTTATATCAATTTTTGAAATTTCTATGACAAATTGATTTTATTATTCTTGTACTCTGACTCCCTTTGCAGTTGGGTGCTGTTTAAACTCTTTATCCTCTGCAGTAGCATTATTACAAATATAGTTTGCCTAATTTGTGTGTTTTGAGCGGTGTTCCCATGTGTGCATGGGATGTTGGTGTAACATCATAAATGCAATCAATGTGAGCCGTGAAAGCAGAGGAGCTTTCATCGTTGTTATGACTGCAAATTAATTTTAGCCGCATAACATATTTAAAAAGTAACATACTAATAGGAATTCAGCAGAATATTAATCAGTGTAGTGACTAATTTCCAGAGCATGCCTTTTCCTAAGTTGACATTAAGATGGTGGACAAAACAGCACAGACACTACGTCAATACAGACTTTGAAGTGGTCAAAAAACATCTTCAAAGACATCTTTACAGGTCAGTTTACGTTTATTATATCTGCCCTGACAGACATGGACCACATGGTCCCATTGATCAGCAATGCTATGCACAAAAAACTTCTTGTTTAATGTATAGTAACAATAAATTTATATCTAACAGAACTTTAATCCAGACATGACAAAGATAAATCCCACATGAACCTTAAAAGTCAGATTTGAATTGAAGATCACACCAAGATTTTTTGCTTGTTGGCCTGGGGTGAGTCTAGGATGATTTAATTTTGCAACCAGTTTCTCTTACAGAGCTTTAGAACCTGTGACTTAAGTTTCAGCTTTATCTGGGTTGAGCTGTGAAAAGTTTTTTTGACATTCAAAAACATTGTTGCAGAACCCCTCCATGGAAACAGCATTCCCTGAAACAATACATCCTGCCATGCTGCAAAAATTGCTCAGGAACAGTTCGTGAAAAACAACAAACAGCCCAAGGTTTGGACCCTGGGGAGTTTGGACACCTCTAAACTCCTAAAGGATATGTATTATTAGTAAGGTGGTTTAACTGATTTGGCTGATCAGTGGATATAGATTAAAAAGATGTTGCTCTAGAATTGATCCTTGAAAAATCCCACAGGTTTTTTTTTGAGGTTTTGGAGAAGTTAGTATCAATTGCAAAAACTCTCTGCCAGATAGATCAGAGGAAAATCAGTCAAAAACAGTTACTACTCTGTTTATTTAAAACTATTTTGTTCCGTCGTAGACTGATCCTAAAGTCTGTGTAAAGCAGTGATAAATATGTGTTCTGAGTATGTCATCTAATGCATTTAAGTGAAACCATTGAAAAATTCTTTTGAGAAATGTTCTTATTGCTATTTGAGTAAGAGTCCATCCTGTGTGCATATTGATATCGTTTGATCACACAGGTGAGATTGTGTTTGAGATTAGAAAATATAGCAGGCTCTGACTATCAACCTGGACAACAGCTTTATTTTTTCATTTTTAAAAGCTCTGCAGGGCTAAAGGGAAACTGTAAAGTTGGAGATGATTCTCTGTGGAATTGTAACTGTGAGTAACACCTTTCATGTCACATATAACCATTTGATTCACTGTTAATGTATGTAGCATAACTACACTTTACAATGAAATTGCAGTCGTTAATGAAGGGGCACCATCTCAAATTACTGAGAAAATTATCAGTCTAGATTAAATCTCAGAGAGACTTTAATCGAATGAAGTTGATCAGTCTGTTAGCTGAAAGTCGTAAATTCTGATTGAATTGACCTCAGTTCCCACACAAAGAAAAACTCAGAACCATGAATTGGTCTAAATGAATGTATTTACTAACTATTCTACTAACATACGTGAGCTATAAAACAGTGTAATCAGATTATGTGTATTGTGAATGTGCGGTGTCAGATTATCAAACAAACTAAACGGTTAATGGTGAAAGAAGGATAGTTAATGAACGATTTAAGATTGTGTTCTATGGTTTGTTTTCTAAAGGATAAGCTAAAATTAATTTTTGATCTGGAGCAGATGGAAGAGGTGGGCTTTGCTTACTTTGAGCAGTGCTTTCTGGACCAGAGTCTCTGTGGGCTGGAACGGTTAGGTTCAATTCAATTCAGTTCAATTCAGTTTTATTTATATAGCGCATATTTACAACACAAGTCGTCACAAAGCGCTAAACACTGTAAGAAAAAACAGGAAACAGAAAACCCAACAATCCAAGGTTGCTTTTGGATTCCCTATGAGCAAGCAGTCAGCGACGGTGGGAAGGAACCAAAACCCCCCTATGGTAGGGAAGGGGGAAAAAAACCTCTGACAGAACCAGGCTCAGGGAGGGCGGCCATCTGCCTCGACCGGTTGGGTTGGGAGTGGGGAAGAGGAGGGAGGGAGGGATAGCAGGAGAGGTTGGGGTGGGGATTGGAGGTGGTGAGGCCAGCGGCTGCAGATCAGGGACGTTGAGCTCCAGATCAGGGACGTTGAGCTCCAGATCAGGGATGTTGAGCTCCAGATCCAGAGACATCCACGGAGAGAACAAGCAGGACACAGAACCTCGGGGGGGAAACATAGGTTAGTCATATGTAATGGTGATATATGACAGTACAGAAAGGAGAGGAGAGGAGAGGAGCCCAGTGCATCATGTGAGTCCCTCAGCAGTCTAAACCTATGGCAGCTTAACTAAGGGACAGCTCAGGTGATCCTGAGCAGCCCTAACTATAAGACTTGTCAAATAGGAAAGTTTTAAGCTTAATCAAGAAGAGAGGGTGTCTGCCCCCCGAACCCAAACTGGGACCTGATTCCACAAGAGAGGAGCCTGATAACTGAAGGCGCTGCCTCCCATTCTACTTCTGGAAACTCTGGGAACCACAAGTAAACCTGCAGTCTGAGAGAGAAGGGCTCTGTTAGGATGATAAGGTACAACAAGGTCTTTAAGATATGATGGAGCTTGTTCATTAACAGTTTTGTATGTTAGAAGCAGGATTTTAAATTCTATCCTGGATTTTACAGGGAGCCAATGAAGAGAAGCTAATACAGGAGAAATATGATCTCTTTTACTGGTTCCTGTCAGAACTCTGGCTGCAGCATTTTGGATCAGCTGGAGGTTTTTAAGAGAGTTACTGGGACATCCTGGCAATAAAGAATTACAATAGTCCAGCCTGGAGGTTACAAATGCATGGACTAGTTTCTCAGCATCACTCTGAGACAAGATATTTCTGATTTTGACAATATTACGTAAATGAAAGAATGCCGTCCTACAGACTTGTTTTATATGTAAGTTGAAGGACATATCCTGATCAAAAATAACTAAAGGTTGGAAACCCTTGAGCGACAAATCTGGAAGGATGTGTCCAAAGCGTCGTCTTGGTTGCTAGGCAATGTTCTGCCACTGGAGCCCTCACAGCAGCGAAGGATCAGAGATTCTGCCAGCAGAATCCTGACGTTGGCACACAGATGGTCGTTGGCGGTAGGCAGCCGGGCACGGAGTGCGCAATCATCCGTGTTGATGGGGTGATGGGGAATAACTTTGGCAATTAACTGTGTGTAACATGCCCACAGGGCAAAACACTATACGCTAAAGAAATCAGAAGACTCGGTTCGTCTCTCTCGGAGGTGTGGGTGCAGCAATCAAATCACACAGGACTAGGTTTCAACCTTGGTGACCGGTACCATGTATTCAAGTGATTATGATGGAAAACAACAAATTGCAAAAAATACTAAACAAGATATATCCCCAATATGTACAGTTCTGCAGAATATTAAGTGCACTTGGTGTATGTATGTATTTGACAGAACAATAATGAACAAACAAAACACAAATGATGCTCGCACTAAGGATACCGTATCGGTAACAAGTCTCTCACACACACTGATAATTGCACGTTGCACAGTTCCTTAGGTGTGGCAGCTTGCACAGTTCATTCAACATGTCCACATGTCCATGTAGAAAGGTGGGTGTCCTTAATTGTCCACAGGCTAGAAGCCGCAAGTGCAAGTGCGAATGTGTGTGTGTGTGAGTGAGCGAGAAGGTGTTGGGGGGGGCAAGGCTACCACAGCTTCCTACCAGTCCAGCAGAAGATGTAGAATAGGGTTCCTCAGCTCCCAGGCCGGTACGTTAGCTCGCCATCCGATGTCTATTCAACCTGGTAAACCTGGCCTGCATAATGTACAACAAGGCTATATGTTAGATTAAATTCAGTTAATAGCTAGCTAGTGTTATGAACTTACATCACTTATGTTACTTTCTGACACGTGTAATCCAGTTCATTCATAATCATATGCGCACAAATTCATCTTTCATCACAGTCACTTTCCCAATACGGTGCATTACATTGGCAAAGTTACATAACAACTCAGATGACAGAAGGTTTGTGTCAACTGATTATCAATTGCACTGAAGTGCCGATTAAAACCAACTACTGCGTGCCACATCAGCATAACAATAGGCTACAACCGGTGCCGATTCATATGCTAATGTGCTAACGCTAGTAGTACGAACAAACAAACAGACTCACCAGTTCCCAATCCGTTTCATTTCAGACGCATCACGCGATCAACGGCTCCTACTCTCGCGATCAATGAAGGCTAAAAGAGTACAAAAATCGAGTAAGGACCAACTGGAAGCCGCACCGGCAGCTTGTAACAAGCGCCCCGAGCGTCGTGATTGGTCAACCGCGCACGTGGGGAATACTCTTTCCGGCCAACCAAATTCCACATTTTTGTCTGGGTTACACCCTCCCCGTCTTAAACCAGGCACGTCCCATTGTATGCTAAACCCATTACACAACGTGGATAGACGGCACGAAGGAGTTGTTAGGGGTAGAAACACCTAAGACATCAGACAAACTGTGTAGTAACGTCTGGACTACAGATACGAGCGGGTGACCAAGGGCATTATACCGCAGTCGGTTGGGTGGTGCTCTTTGACGGGTTGAGCGTCTAAGAGTAGAGTCATGGTCAACTATGTCAGTGGCAATGGCAACTGAGGGATCTGACTGATTAAGGGTCGGATCTTCAGGTGCATCTTCGGTAGGCATGTTCTCAGGTAAGTGTACAGGTAAGTCTGAGCTAGATTCATTGACTTGATCCTCTTGATCCACTTCTACACTTGACTCTGCTTGATTACTGCTCAATTCCAACTCTGACTCTTCTGCCGAACCGACAGGACTGACAGCAGGTGAGGTTGGAGCTCTGATTTCTTCAGGTTCACTTGTCGATGAGACGACAGGAACGGGACAAGTCTTCTCCACAGTGAAACGCACAGCAGGGGAGTTGAGGCCGAGAGGAGGCATATCCTCAAACTCTTCATCACTAACAGCAGAGTCTGTGTGGGTGTCTGATTCAGGATTGAGGCGAGTGCGAGGTCGAGACACAGGAGTTCTATCACAGGGCCCGTCAGCGTTCTCATTGGCTGGAAGGAAGCCGCAAGGAAGGAGGAGGTCTCTATGAAGAGTACGTAATGGTCCATCTTTGTGCTCAGGTTTAACTTTGTAAACTGGGAGATCTCCAGCTCTGCTGACCACAATAAAGACATCATTCTCCCATTTGTCTGAGAGTTTGTGTTTTCCTCTGAGGCGTACGTTCCTCACAAGCACTCTGTCTCCCACTTCCAGTGCTGACGGTATAATATGCTGGTCAAAGCGTGTCTTGTTGCGCTCAGCTGATTTGAGAGCATTTTTCGAAGCAGTCCTGAAACTCTCTTCCAGGTGTGATCTCAAATCTTGCACATACTGTGAATGACTCTTATGTTTGCTCCCCTGCAGAGGTAAACCAAAAGCAAGGTCAACAGGTAGACGAGGTGTTCGTCCAAACATAAGCTCATACGGGGCATAACCAGTGACATCATTCTTGGTGCAGTTGTATGCATGAACTAATGGCTTCACGTAGTCTTTCCATTTCTGCTTCTGCTTTTCCTCAAGTGTTCCAAGCATGTTTAAAATCATCCGATTGAATCGCTCCACCGGGTTGCCTCTTGGATGATATGCCGTCGTTCGGCTCTTCTGAATTCCTGCTACCTCACACAGCTCTTTAATTAGCCTCGACTCAAAATCCGGCCCCTGGTCAGTATGGATTCGTTCAGGGATGCCGTAGTGGACAATGAAACTGTCCCATAAACACTTTGCCACAGTTCTTGCTTTTTGGTTTGGCACTGGGATGGCAACTGCAAACTTGGTAAAGTGATCTGTTAGAACGAGGATGTTTTTGGTGTTGCTTGAATCAGGCTCAAGGCTCAGGAAATCCATGCAGAGTAGTTCGAGTGGACGTGAAGTGGCAATATTGACGAGTGGAGCAGATTTGTCAGGCATCGCCTTCCTCCGAACACATCAACCACAGGTCTTGATTTTTTGTTCTACGTCCACTGCCATTTTAGGCCAGTAGAAATGGGCACGAACCAGATCAAGGGTGTGCTCGATTCCCAAGTGGCCCATGTCATCATGAAGGCTCTTGAGGACAAACGGACGGAGTTCCTCAGGGAGGACAAGTTGGTAGGACAAGGTATCATTATCTCGCCATCTGCGAAAGAGAACACCATCGATGAGCTCTAACTTTGTCCATTCTCTCAACAGGAGGGGGAGTTCTGGCAGCTCTTCTTGGGCTGTTGGAGGAACCTTTTCTCCTGTCTCCATTTGGTGAATGAGCTCTCGGATGCTTGGATCTGCTCTCTGCTTCTCTTTCAGGCTGGAGTAAGACAGCGCAGGAACAACAGGTAAGTGATTTTCACAGGTATACACATCAGGAATGGAAGCAGCTTGGATAGAGAGCGATTCAACCAGTGTCATGCAAAACTGGCCGGAATCAACCAGCTCAGCAACTTTAACCAGCTGACTCTGGCAGATTGCATCAACAACATCAGGAGCAATGGCATCAGAGTCTGCCAGATGTTGTGACAGAAATTGGTGAATAAACTCGTGGTCTTCAGGCGACTCTTCAACAGAGGTCAGGTGGGGACGTCGGGAGAGTGCGTCAGCATCGTAATTGTGCTTTCCAGCCCGATACAGCAACTTAAAGGAGTACATGGAGAGAGCAGCCAACCAACGGTGACCAGTAGCATCCAGCTTAGCAGTGGTTAAAATATAGGTCAGCGGGTTGCTGTCCGTCACTACGGTGAAATCAGCTCCATACAAGTAGTCATGAAACTTTTCAGTGACACTCCATTTAAGTGCTAAAAATTCCAGTTTGTGGGCTGGATATCTACTCTCACTCTGAGATAAACCACGGCTGGCAAATGCAACGACTCTGAGCTTCCCATCCTGTTCCTGGTACAGTGCAGCACCCAATCCAGTAGTGCTTGTAATATGTATGGCTGGATTGGCGAAACAGAGAACCGGTGCCGACGACAGCTTGTCAGTGAGTGTGTTGAATGCTTGCTGACAGTTGTCGTTCCATCACTCGCCGAAAGGCTGGTTCGGGCTGCAATGTGGCTTAGTGGACCCTTGGATCTTGGACTTCCTGACAGGAGCGTACCCACGGGTAAGGTCGTTTAAGGGTTTTGCAATGATGGCGTAATCCTTAATGAACCGTCGATAGTACCCCGCAAATCCAAGAAAAGATCGCAGTTGTTTCAAGTTTTTGGGAACTGGTGAGGATTTGATGGAAGCAATCTTTTCCGGATCCGTTTCAACTCCTTTTTCTGACACAATGTGTCCAAGATATCACACTGAGGTTTGAAAGAACTTACACTTTTCTGGGGAAAGCTTTAACCCATATTCCTTCAACCGGTTCAGTATTCGCAGTAATCTTCCCTCATGTTCCTCCAGAGAGTTTGAGAAAATGATCAAATCATCGAGAAACACCCACACTTCCTTTAAATGGAGATCACCCATACATCTCTCCATCAAGCGCTGGAATGTGCTGGGCGCATTGGTGACCCCTTGAGGCATCCTGTTAAACTCCCAGAAGCCTAACAGAGTGACGAAAGCAGTCTTGGCCTTATCAGACTCATTCATCTCAATCTGATAGTAGCCTGACGTCAGGTCAAGTACAGAGAACCATTTTGCACCGGTGAGGGCAGCGAAGGAGTCTTCCAAATTTGGCAAGGGGTAGGCATCCTTTATCGTCTGGAGATTAAGCTTACGATAGTCAATACACAACCGAACATCACCATTCTTCTTCCTGACGACCACAATAGGGGATGAGAATGGAGAGGTAGATGCCCTAATGACACCGGCCTCCAGAAGCTCGCGAAGATGTCTGCGTACAGCTTCGATGTCTTGCGGATGAATAGGCCGGGCACATTGTTTGAACGGGGTCTCGTCATGAAGAGTGATGTGATGTTTGACTCGGTTGGTACATCCGAAGTCAAGGTCATGGTGGGAAAATACCTCTGCCATTGCAGTAAGCTTTTTAGTGACTCTCTCCTTCCATTCCGAAGGTACTGTGGAATCACCAAAATTCAAATTCAGAGCAGATGTCTGCTCAGCTGGAAAGCTGGTCCGGTGATGCTGAGACAGGATGCACTGGTAGACCTCAAGTTCAGCAATCACACTTAAAGGTGGAATGTAAGTGTCTTGCTCTGACTCATTGGTTATGATTACTGGCACCTTGTAGGGGGCACGAGCAGGCTACGAAATCAGACAGCTGCTGACGCATAACCCGCCAGGCAGGGCTGCAGCAGGATGGTGTAACAGGACAGACTGGCAAGGCGAAGAAGAAGACATTCTGGCTGAGCCCTCGATGACAACAGTGCGGCCGGCCAGTACTCGCACTGGGACTTTGCTCAGGAGTCTCACTACTCCAACATTGCCCGTGTCCCTCTGCTGATGTGTCAGCTGCAATGTCTTCAGCACGGCTCTATAACCATGTGTGCTGGGCTGAAAGGTTGGAAATTCACTGCATAGATGTTGCTCATACAGGGGCTCAAGTGTATTCATTCCAATCAGCACAACGGATGGAGAATCAAGGTGTGAATCAGGAACCCCACTCAACCTACCCACTCCTTGGGGGTGGGTAGGTTGAGTGGGGTGTGGGCAGGGTGGAGGTGGGTGGGGGTAAGGGGTGGTTGGGGATGGGTGTTGGGTGGCGGGTGGGCTCTCATGCCCTGTGCCCACTGGGCTTGTCCTTTGGGCCCTGGGTCCCAGAGTCTACATAAATGTGTTGTTTTTACCTGGGGTGTCCTCTTACTTAGCATTCCACAGAAAGGGCCACACTGTGTCTGATACATGTAAAAGTACTGATCAGAAGAGCTTTAAAATGAAAGTAAAGCAGCTGTAATTACACTCTCCATGTGTTATAACTATAACCACCATGGCACTCTTAAGCTCCTATGAATTACTGTTCATACAATATAGAAAACCCATTAAATCCTCTGGGATATGTGACTTTTATTTAGTACTTGCACTTTCTGATGTGTATTTTATTACAAATAAACATAATGTGACAACATAATGGGCAACATAATGGGCAATCCTAATACCCTAATGGGTATTAGGATTGCCCATTATGAATGTGTTATTTGGCCCTATTCAGGTACAGATCCTCAGTTATTACTAGATATTTTTATTGTAACATTTGTGCCACAGTGGTGATCTGGACATCCACACAAACAGCCATCATCAGCTTGTAATGAAAAGACTGGATTGTGTTAGAGGGCTTGTAGTAAAATGACACATTTGAGCTTTATTCTCCAAAACCTTGTGGAAAACACATGCAATGGGTTGTTAACGAGTAACACAGAGCATCAGCTGATAACCTACAAAGATTTTCCATTGTCTTTCACACATACATCCTCACAGAGAAACAACCTTTAGATGTCTGAAAGCATCCTATGCCATTGCTTGTGCCATAAATTTCTTCAAGTATTTGAAGCTGTTTTAACAGCTCAGTGAGTGTTGCTGGCCTGTTAGTAACCAAGGGTAATAAAGGCTGCAGTGGGGCAATGAAACATGAAGGACTGCTCCCTATATTATGACCTTTCCCTTTCACTCTGCCTCTGCTGCTTGCTTTAACCTGGTTTTATCAGCCATCAGATGGGTTGCCCTCCCTTTGCTGTTTAACTAGCTGTAGCCTGCAGCTACACAGAAAATGCATATCTTTAGTGTGCTGTTTCCTTTTATCACCTCTGCTGAGAGTGGACGAGTTCAATGAGCGATAGGCCTCTGTCTACCACCAAGCCTTGTTACATACCTTAAGATGTGATCATTTTACACAGACTTTTTTTTTAATTGAGCTGTTCTTTACTTTCTACAGAATCCCTTACAGGCAGTTACTCTGTAACCAGGTTCATTTACTCCCATGCTTCACAACTAATTATATCTACTTCACTTGTTTGTTTGTTTGTTCGTTTGTTTTTTATAGCACTAAAGTTAATGTGTATATCCTGTCTGCATTTCTTACTATTATAGCTGTGTATAATAGTAGTTTAGTGACACATTTGCTTCCCATCACATAAATAGAGAAGAAAATTGAGTCAGTTAGGTCACTTACAGGCAGTTAGTCGGTTCAGCAGATCATTGCCAGCATAGATCACCTCAAGTAAGTATTTTATTTTATTAGTGCTTTCACTTTCTTCACATGTAATTGGCAAAGGCATATTTGTGGCATGGTAATACACCCATCGCTATTATTCTTGGCTTTCAAGTGTTATTACACCTACTAATCAGTCCCTCCAGGATTTTGTGGGCATTTTTCAAGACTGTTGAGGCCTAAAATGCCTGAATTCGCTTTCTAAAAAATTGTGATGTAAGTTGTGATGTTTTAATCATATTTGTTGTGATGAAATTCCGGGAGACAGTAAAAAAAATGCTAAAAAGTTGCATTTTTTCTTTGTTTTGTATAATTCATTAAAAATTTTAAAAGTTTAAAAAGTTAATTTCACATCCTGGCACACGTATTCACACACACACACTCACAGCTTGTCACGTCAGTTAATTAATCTAACTGACCTTCATTCTTTCAGTGCTCGTGACAGATCTGGATGCAACAGCTTCTGTCACGGTGATTTCTCTGGTTTGTGGTCCGCTCGTTTCACCCATTCTCCTAATATGTTTCGCGGTAGAAAAGTGTTTGTCAGTCGATGATTTTCATTTGTGTTCCCCCTCAATATTGCACAGGGTGTAAAACAGTTTAACTCTGCTTTCCAGAAGAACATCAGGGAATTGTTTTGCAGGTCTTTAGTAGTAGTTTTTGTTGGTAAGTGAGAGACGTTATTATCGCACAGTTCTGCATCTTCAAAACATAAACAAGGAAGTGAATTTGGTGACGTACGTGCATTACGTTTGTGCTGGGGATTGCTGTGATTGGTGGAACTCACGGGAGGCTGGCCAAAATTGCAGAAAAGTCGTGATGACTGGACAGAATTGCAAGGCTGCGCAGAAATCACAGATATTGGTTGAATTTGCGTTAATTGTTGCGATCACAACATCACGAATTCCTGGAGGGACTGACTAATGCACCACTGTTACTAGGTAACAAACAACAAAATGAACATAGATGTGTCTTTCTGTTACTGTCATCTCAGTGTTTAGGAATGAGAAAACTAGGCTACCAACACTGTACCACCAACCTTTTAATGAAAGGAAAATCCACTCTACACTCTGAACTTTGACAATGTGACAGTAACTGATAATTGGATACTGAGTTGAGAATGTAGAGGGAAAACAACAACAGATTTAAACCAATTAAACAAAGGTAGAAAAAATTGCAGTGCCATCATGCCAATTATGCTAGCCAGGGCTAAAGCTAATTAAACATCAGTATTGAAATCTGAAAAATCAGTTTTGGTTGAATTTGTTTTATCACATTTCAGAGTGTTAAAACTCAGTTGGTAACATATATTAATCTGTGTCATACATTTTTGTATGATTCACAATACATCCAGCTAAAAGCTAGTCGAAAGCAGACAGCAGGAATTACAGAGACAGTGCAGTTGAGAAAGAAGAGATTCATGTTTTCAGGTTGGACAACAAAGTGTAGAACAGGTAGAAAGGTTGTTATGCTTTCGTCTCTAAATTTGAAATGTTATTTCCATTTCATAAAAGCAGACTGGAAACATGACTTGAATCAGTAATGTAAGGTTTATTGAGAAATCCACAGTCTTACACCTACACAGTTCAAGGTTAGTTAGTGGAAAACATGTCTTTAACAGAATGAATAAAATTAGTCTTACTGACCATACTGTAACAGCACTATCAGCATTATGATAATAGTTTCTTGATTTTATATTTTATTGCCTGTTTCTCTGCTCCTTTTTTTCTTGAAATCCAATTAACACAAAGAAGAAACTCGGTGGCAGCACACTGCATCAATTATTCATTGCAGGTTTTTTACAGCAGATTCCTGAGAGTTCCTGTGAATATTAAAGACCTGGGAGCAGCCGACAGACCAGATGTGTTACATTGCTCTCATTTGACAGATCTCTCAGGGATTCAACCAGTTCCTCTTCCCCCCTTGTTTTCACTCTGAATCACCAACTCTGCCAGGCAGCTGTACACCCAGATACTTCACTCTAGTCTGTTGATGACTGATATAAAGTACCAAAACCGAGAGGCAACTTCAGAATAGGAAAATACATATATCATTACTATTTATGTTATTCTGAGCAGAGTAAAAAGCTTCTTGGGTTTAATTGTTCTCTAGGTTCTTGTTTTGTGCTCTATAAATTTCTTTCTATATTAAAGACTAAGTTACGTCAGCCACCTTGCATGTCAACATACACGATTTTCCATGAAGTAACATCTCATAAAGTGCGCAGGTCTGCAGTAAATTCCAAATGGACACATAGTGCCACTAGTTTATTATTTAAAGTGACAGTGCATGGCAGTACATGACTTGTACATCTGCTATATAATGGCTTGACTCATGTCTGTCTTGTGAGCTGCTGACCAGCGTTCTCTAAATAAGTCAGTCAATTATGCAGCTGAGTGCTTTTCAGGAGCAGCAGTTCCTGCATGCATGGTTGGTGTTGCAAGGTACACAGCTGTGGATCTGGCCTGAGCTCAGTATTAATGACAAATAGTTTGGTTTGGTGTCCCAGGCATAAAACTGTTTATCTTGACACATTAAAGCATAACTGCACAGCTAGTCTATGGAAGTTTGCTTAATACTGAGCACAGAATTTCAGCTCAAGCCTCATCCTCACTCCCAACCCAACTGGTCGAGGCAGATGGCCGCCCTCCGTGAGCCTGGTTCTGTCGGAGGTTTTTTTTCCCCCCCTTCGCTATCCTAAGGGGTTTTTGGTTCCTTCCCATTGTGGCTGACTGCTTGCTCATAGGGAATCCAAAAGCAATTTTGGATTGTTGGGTTTTCTGTTTCCTGTTCTTCCTTACAATTTTTAGTACTATGTAATAACATATGTTGTAAATATGTGCGATAAAAATAAAATTAAATTGAATTGAACTTCTGTCATCATAAAACAGATGGTGTAAGTGACCACCACCATTTTTTTGTGTGTGTATTCATGTTCTGGGGTTGAGCAACGTGCCCTGGAACTGATACAAAGATTAGGTATGTCGTCACACGCCGTCTTTGTTTGAAATCAAGAGGTCTTTGTGTGTTCGAGACGTTTTGCAAGGTACGTAGCATCAAATAACCCTTTTTTATTGGTTTAATGCTGTTGCTTTTATGCATGTTGATTGTATTGTATCTTCCTTGTATTGTATTTTATTATGAGCAGTGAGTAAAAGAAGGCCTACCTGTCGCCAGTCAAAATTTGCACCCCTGGCAGGCGAACCGAGGTAATTGTTTTCTAGAAGAACTCTCACTCAAGAGCAAATTGTAATTTACTCACACTGTTTGCTTGATCTCATTTTTAAATTTGTTATAATAAATGAAACTGTCTGCATTTTTTAGTTTCACAGTGTAATAAAGATAAGATTAAGCACCAGTCGAACACAGCCCTTTTCTTCAGTTTTCTTTGGTAATAGATAACTACTTTCAAAAACAACTGCTAAATTTTACTACCAGTTTTATGGCATAACTAACCTTCCAGCGATTAAATTGTGTTTTAAGTGTTTTAATAATTTTGGTATGTGCATCCAAGGGCATAATTATTTTTCAGGGTGCCCTTGTAGCTTAATGGTTAAGGTGCATATCACATAACTGCAACAGGCATGGTGTGACTACTGCCCAACTATACCCTTGTGTCATGCCATGCTTCTGTCTATTTCCCTGTAGTTCTGCTCTGCTGCTATAATTAACTAAAGGTAATGTTACGGCCCCTGGTGGTTATGTGCCATCTTGTTTTGTGTTGGATCCTTTGTGGCCTGTGTGGGGAGATGGTTTGTGGGGACTGTGGAAAGAGGCTGGCTGAGGAACCTGCTCCAGACCCCACCTGTCTCTCAATCACAGATGACTGGCTTGGAGCTTCAGACACACACTTCAACCTTGTTCTTCTTCCCACTTACTGAATAAATCTGGCCTCTCAGATTTAATGGTTAGTACACAGATTAAGTTTGTAGAATAACACTGTAGCAAAGTTTGAGGTGGAGAAACTGGATGCAAATTGCAGCTTACTGCTGTGTTATGGACGGTGTGCAGAGACTCAGGTGCAAGGCAATAAGACACAACAGCGAGACTGAATTTAAGGATCTTTAATACAACGAAGAGTACCTACACAAACACTAACTCACACCAAGTACAACCAAGCGAGGAAAGTGAAGATTCACAAACTGAAACTGGTCCAACAAAATAGGTATCAAGACATACTAAACAAATTACCAAATGGTACTGGTACTACTGACTGACTGAACAGAAATAGGCAGAGTTCAGACACAACTATGTGTAAACAATTAAGAACTCCCGGACTGACGGAGTTACAAGCCAACAAACTAACAACAAGCAATATTACAAAATTAACTAAACTATTTACGAAACTTATCTGAGCACCAGTGGAGAGAGGGGATGAGGCAGGGGTTGGGCAGGCGGAGCATTTGTGGTAACGGTGGACAGGTAAGCAATCAGATGTGGCAGGGAATGGCTGATGGAGCTGGTATGGAGAAGCGGTCTGGTTACGGTTTGAGCAAGGCTGAGTCGGCAGTGGAGGATTACGGAGGTTTTGTCCGATTGAGGCTGCAGCATATTAGAAGCCCTCGTCACTGGCTGGTGATCCAATCTGACGAAACAGAAAGAAGGAGTTAAATGCTTGCATTTATAGTAAGGAGCTAGACAGAACAAAGATCATTGAACTGAACTGACTGTAAACTGTTACAGTCCAGCAACAAGACAAAGACTGGCAATCAGTGTTTCACACTGATGGCTGTCCCTTGCCCTTTCATGCTCGGGCCCTAAAAATGAAAAATCTATGGTGCTAGATTCACTTGTTCTATCCATCAACATTCACTTAAGCAACACAAAATCTCTCACAAATTGACATATTTATGTATGATAACATTTTAGACAAGTCTTGATGAATTATTACCATGAAATGTGAATTTAGAACATGAAATCTTGCAAATTTGTGGAAAAACACTTCTTTAACTAATTGGTTATATTACACATTGTGAATTTTGCTACACACACACACACACACACACACACACACACACACACACACACAGACTAATGTAACAGCATTGCTTGTCATTTACAGTGTTTACAGTTGCAGGGTTTCTTTTCTTCTTTTAGCAGTAGATGCTTTTGTCATTTTACAGTACATGTTTTTTAATAGATCTCTGACTTTTTTACACAGTACACTGTAAGCTTTTATTTTTTTTCAATGGATGCTTTTTTAGAGGATGTTTTATGGTTCTATAATGTGTCTAATCATCCCCATCACTGTCAGAAACATCATCCCATGTAGCTGTATCTTTTGTTTCCTTCTGATGTTATGACCCTCTGGGTCATTAAGTTAGTAGCTCGGGGCTTGTCTCTCTCCTCTCCTCAGGTGTGTGCGTGTGTGCAGCAGGAGAGGAGCTGGAACAGGTGGAGGACCCTGATTCGCCAAATGGGGAGCTGCCAGATTGGTTAAGAGGATGTCCAAGCCTTTTTAAAGCCGGAGAAAAATTAAATAGATGTAGAAAGGCTGACTTGGTTTTGATTGCGAATTTTTTTGATGTGCATGTGCCACGAAATGCAAAGAAAAATGAGATTAAAGAGCTCCTGTGTGAGAAGCTGAGTGCCAGGGGTTTGTTTGGTGAGCCAGCTCCTACAGGTGAAGGTGAACTTGGTGATCCAGCTGGTATTTCCCCCACACTCCCAGACTTCCCAGCTCAAGCTACAATGACTGCAGAGGAGCTAAAGCTAGCTCTGCGTATCAAGGAGGTGGAGGTGAGAAACCGTGAGCTGGAGGTGGAAGCCATGCATTTAAGGGCAAGAGCCCTAGAGATAGAGCGGGCATCCACTGTAGCTGCCAGTCCTTCACCCTCACTGTCACCCTTCCCAAAGCCTCAGGACAGCTGTGACTAAGCACATTGCACTTGTTCCACCTTTCAGAGAATCAGAAGTTGATTCATATTTCAATGCGTTTAAGCGCATTGCTGCGACTTTGCAGTGGCCAAAGAGTATATGGCCTCTCCTCTTACAGTGCAAATTTGTTGGGAAAGCCCAAGAAGTGTGTACCGCACTGTCAATTGAAGATAGCCTAGATTATGATATTGTGAAGGTCACTGTCCTTCGTGCCTATGAGCTAGTGCCTGAAGCATATAGGCAGAAATTTAGGAGATGTGAAAAAACGGCCAACCAGACATATGTAGGAGTCTGCAAGAGAGAAAGGTGCTCTCTTTGACAAATGGTGCCAGGCCAGTAAAGTGGAAACTTTAGACAATTTGCGTGAACTTATATTGATGGAGGAATTTAAAAATCAGCTTCCTGACAAAATCACCACTTACCTTAATGAACAAAGAGTGACATCTCTCACTACTGCTGCAGTGGTGATGTCCTGCGGTTTTCTGACCAGACGTACAGTGGTGCAGACGTTCTAGTGTGGGGAGTTAAAATGAGCATAATCCGTACGCCGCTACATTTTGTACATTGAACGTCTGAATTTGTGTGTGAATTTGCTCTGCGCCCTCAGCAGCTTATTCTCGGGAATGATTTTGCTGGTGAAAATTTTTTTTCCGTCTCCCGAGGTTGTAGAAAATCCTGTCGTGTGCGTCTCTGATCCTGTTGTGCCGCTCTCCGGCCCCCTGTTCCCTGTGTGTGCTGTAACACGTGCTCAGGCACGTAAACTCGGAGATTTGGTGGATCTTAGCGATTCTTTTATGAACAACTCAGATCCAACAAGTCCATCTTCAGAGACGAAAGAAAGTCCATCTGTGGCCATTGAACTTCATTCTAATGATAAAAGTCTCACCCTGTCTATAGATAAAGAACAGCTGATTACAGCTCAGAAATCTGATGCAACATTATCATCTTGTTGGTCTATTGTGAAAAACTCAGTAGGTGAAAATGTGTCTTACCTAGTCGATGATGGTGTGCTGATGCGCCGCTGATCTCCAAGGTCTGGTTTAAAACATAACGCTGATCAGCGCAGCTCTGCTTCTTGTGTGCAACTCAGAAACTCTAAGAGATTCTAGCTGATTTGGCCACATATTTAAATTGACATTTGCCAACTCATCCAACACTATCCATCTCTTTTCAGTGATGTTCCCTCACAAACTAACATGCTGAGCCACGATATTGATGTGGGTGACCATAAACCCATCAAGCAGCACGCCAACCAGGTGCACCCCATAAAGCGTGCCTTAATGCAGCAAGAGGTAAAGTATCTCCTTGATCATGGTTTTGCTGTTCCCAGTAAAAGCCCCTGGAGCTCACCTTCACTTCTGGTCCCAAAGCCTGATCAAACCCCACGCTTCTGTAATGACTTTCGTAAAGTAAATGCAATTACAAAGCCTGACTCCTTTCCTCTCCCTCGTATGGATGATTGTGTTGATCGTGTGGGATCGGCCAAATATGTCACTAAGCTAGATCTCCTTAAAGGATACTGGCAGGTCCCACTGACTCCACGCGTTTCTGAGATCAGCGCATTTGTTACTCCCGACCACTTTCTGCAGTATACAGTCATGCCGGTCTAAGAAATGCACCAGCCACTTTCCAGCGGCTGATGAATACTGTTTTGAATGGTGTTGGAAACTGTGAGGTCTACCTTGATGATATTGTGGCTTACTCATCTACATGGAGTGAGCATGTAAAAACTCTGAGTAAGATCATTGACCATTTGTGTTCTGCTTCCTTCACGCTCAGTTTGGCCAAATGTGAGTTTGGGAAGGCTGTTGTAACCTATTTAGGTAAAAAAGTTGGACAGGGTAATGTCCTTCCCGTTGCTGCCAAGGTGCAGGCCATCATAGATTTTCCCAGCTCCTAAAACATGTCATGACCTCCGTCGCTTTCTGGGGATGGCGACGTGCATTCTGTAGAAACTTTTCTGATGTAGTTGCTCATTTGACAGCTGTAGTAAGCCCAAAATCCTCTTTCCACTGGTCAGAGGGCTGTTAGGCTGCTTTTGAGGCTGCCAAAGTTCTCCTCTGCAGTGCCCCTCTACTTGCTGCCCCAAACTTTGAGCGTCCGTTTAAGCTGGATGTGGATGCCAGCGCTTTTGGTGCAGGCGAGTGCTGCTACAGGAGGACGGACACAGCATTGACCATCCAACCTGCTATTCAAAAGGCACCAACTGCATTACAGCAACACTGAAAAAGAGGCTTTAGCTCTGCTGCTCGCATTACAACACTTTGAAGTGTATGTTGGAACCAGTCCTGCACAAACCATCGTATACACTGACCACAACCCTCTCACATTTCTGTCGCAGATGCAGAACAGCAACCAGCATCTGATGCGTTGGTCCCTGTTGCTTCAGGACTTTAATATTGAAATCAGGTGCAAGAGAAGTTCACAGAGCGTAATGGCTGATGCGCTTTCAAGGTCTTAAACCAATCTTCTGTGAAGCTTGGGGTTTTTTTTGGGTGGGGGGATGTTATGACCCTCTGGGTCATTAAGTTAGTAGCTCGAGGCTTGTCTCTCTCCTCTCCTCAGGTGTGTGCGTGTGTGCAGCAGGAGAGGAGCTGGAACAGGTGGAGGACCCTGATTCGCCAAATGGGGAGGTGCCGGATTGGTTAAGAGGATGTCCCAGCCTTTTTAAAGCTGGAGGAAGCATCCTCTCTCTCTCTCTCCTCTCAACAAAGAGCCAGCCGGCTGGGTGTGTGTGTGAACGAGTATGCTACGTAGCTTTGTGAAAGCTTAGTTGAGATCCCTCCGCGTGTGTAGTCGAATACTAGTTTCTGAAGGTAGTATTTGTTGTAATGTTTCACCTTGTACACAGTCTGCACTGTAATCCCAGAGAGTGAGCATCCCTTTTATTTTGCAAGTTTTCTCCTGTTTTTTTGGTTCAGAAGTTTTAGGTTAGAAACCTGTCTTTTGATTGGTTGTGGTTTTTCTTTTGGAAGAGAAGTTTTAGGTTAACAGGGAATTTTGTTACTTGTTTTAGGGCTCTGCTCAATTTGTTCAATAAATCTATTTTGTTTGAATTGATTTTTACCAGTCTGGCTGGCCTTTCTTGAGGGTGGGAGAGGGCCACACATGCTATGGTCAGGTTACCCTAGGCCTGGCCGTAACACTTAACATTCACACAGTGCTGGCACCTACACAAATCAGTGCAAGACAGACTTGCTGACATACAGGAACATCTGTCTGTATCACATCTGCATTGCTTGCAAGTGCAAGGCAAGGCAAGGCAAGGCAAGGCAAATTTATTTGTATAGCACATTTCATGTACAAGACAATTCAAAGTGCTTTACATAAAACATTAAAAGCATTACAGAAAGAGAAATAAAACATAATTATGACATTGCAAAAATTAAAATAATGTAGAATAATTGTATTAAAATGATTAAAAGCAAGATAAGTTAAAAGATACCGTGCAGATTTCATGCATAGGCGCAAGAGAAAAGAAATGTTTTTAACCTGGCTTTAAAAGTTTCTACATTTTCTGAAAGTTTAATCTCCAGTGGCAGTTTGTTCCACTTTTTTGCAGCATAAAAGCTAAATGCTGCTTCTCCACGTTTAGTCTGGACTCTGGTCTGGACTAGCTGACCTGAGTTCTTGGATCTGAGGGCCCTGCTGGGTTTATATTCTTTGAACATATCACAGATGTATTCTGGACCTAAACCATTCTGGGATTTGTAAACAATCAGTAGGGTTTTAAAATCTATTCTGTAACTGACAGGAAGCCAATGTAGAGACTTTAAAACTGGTGTGATATGTTCAGATCTCTTAGTCCTGGTTAAAACTCTAGCAGCAGCGTTCTGGACGAGCTGCAGCTGTTTAATGCTCTTTTTGGGAAGTTCTGTCAAAAGGCCATTACAGTAATCGAGTCTACTGGAGATGAACGCATGAATGAGTTTCTCCTGATCTTTCTGGGAGACAAAACTTTTGATTCTGTTGATGTTTTTCAGGTGGTAAAAAGCTGCTTTGGTGACAGCTTTGATGTGGCTGTTGTCAGATCTGAGTCTATTAGCACTCCAAGGCTCCGAACTTGGTCGGTGGTTTTGAGAGCCCGAGTCTCAAGATGTTTACTAAAGCTGACCCTCTTCTCTTTACTGCCAAACAGAATAATTTCAGTTTTGTCTTCATTTAATTGTAGAAAATTCTCTCTCATCCAGGCGTTTATTTGCTCCAGACATTGGCACAATAAGTTTGTTGGGCTGCAGTCGTCTGGTGACACGGACACATACAGTTGTGTGTCATCTGCATAGCTGTGATAATTAATGTTCAAGTTTTGTATTATTTGAACCAGAGGGAGCATATACAGGTTGAACAGAAGAGGACCAAGAACTGACCCCTGGGGCACACCACAGGTCATGGCCGATCGATCAGATTCATAACTGCCAATCGTAACAAAATAACTCCGGCCTTCTAAATAGGACCTGAACCAATGAAGGACTGTTCCAGAAAGTCCAACCCAGTTCTCCAGCCTATCCAGCAGGATGTTGTGGTCTACGGTATCAAATGCAGTACTGAGGTCCAGCAGAACCAGAATTGATACTTGACCAGAATCAGTGTTCAGTCGAATATTATTTAACACTTTGACCAGTGCTGTTTCAGTGCTGTGATGTGGTCGGAAGCCTGACTGAAATTTATCCAGATTTCCACTTTTATTCAGAAAGTCGCTAAGCTGGTTAAACACAACTTTCTCAATAACCTTGGATATAAAAGAGAGGTTGGAAACAGGTCTATAGTTGATCATCATAGAGGCATCGAGAGTCATCTTCTTTAGGAGTGGCTTAATGGCAGCTATCTTTAGTGACTTTGGAAAAATGCCTGATGCCAGTGAACTGTTAACTATTTGTAGAAGATCACTTTCTACTGAAGTTAAAACTTTTTTTAAAAAGTCAGATGGTATCATGTCCAGAGTGCAAGTTGTTGATTTCAGATGCCAAACTATTTCTTCTAAGATTTTTAAATCAACCATCTTAAATTGTGACATAACATTAAAGTTCGTTTTAGGTTTTAGACACAAATTAGTTTTCTTATTTGTCTGGGTGGTGTTAATGATTTGTCTAATTGTTTTGATTTTTTCACTAAAGAAGTTGGCAAATTCATTGCATTTCTCAGTGGAGAAGAGTTCTGGGCTTATCTGTTTAGGGGGATTCGTAAGTTTATCTATCATAACAAACAGAGTGCGAGAGTTGTTGACATTCCTGTTGATCATTTCAGATAGATGGAGCTGTCTGGCCTTGCATAGTTCATTGTTATAATTGCGCAGGCTTTGTTTGTATAACTCATAGTGAATTTGAAGTTTTGTCTTTCTCCACTTGCGTTCAGCTTTTCTACATTGTCTTTTCTGGTTTATGACCAAACTGGTGTTTCGCCATGGTGTTTTCTGTTTGGACAAAGTGCTTTTGACTCTTGTTGGTGCAACAGCATCCATTACATTCAAGATTTTTACATTGAAATGATCCAGGAGTCCATCAACTGAGTCTGCACTCACTGCTGGTGACAAAGCTATGGCCTCCATAAACTGAGCCTGTGTTCCCTCATTAATGTACCTCTTCTTAACCAAGAGGGAAGGGGTTGTTTGAATATTCTGAGTGATCATTATGTCAAACAAAATACAAAAATGGTCAGATAAGGCCAAGTCAGTAACCACAACAGAAGTAATATCAAGCCCTTTAGAGATAAGCAAATCTAGAGTGTGACCATGAATGTGAGTCGGTTCTTTAACATGCTGACACAAACCAAACATGTCCAATATAGAAGAAAACTCTTTGGCATTAGCATCCTTCATGTTGTCAGTGTGAATGTTAAAATCCCCAGTTAGGATGAAATGGTTGAAGTCAGAAGAAATAACTGATAATAATTCAGAAAAGTCATCAATAAAACTTGCACAGTGTCCTGGAGCTCTGTATATGATTAAAAAGAGAATTTTTGGAACACCCCTTAAAATAAAACTAAGATATTCCAAAGAAGTGAAATCACCAAATGAAATTTCTTTACACTGGAATGAATTTTTAAATAAGGCAGCTTCTCCACCTCCTTTCTTCCCATTTTGACAATTATTCATAAAACTAAAATTTGGAGGTGCTGTTTCATTTAGAACAGCAGCACTTGTGTCTTTTGTTAACCATGTTTCTGTCAGAAAAAGAAAATCTAATCTGTGAGAAATAATCAAGTCATTAACTAGGAGTGACTTGTTAGACAGAGATCTAATATTAAGTAAAGCTAGTTTTGTAGAGTTTACACTTGTCTCTGTTATTCTCTGAGTATGTGGAACAGTTAATAGATTAGATTGATTCACCCTGCAAGTTGACTGTAACCGATTCTTTCTTGTACTAATTAATGTAGGAATTCTACTGGGTCCCAGCTTGTTCTCACAACAGCTATCAGTGATAAATTCACTATAGCAAGGACCCTGAACACATCATGGCATGTTATCTTTGCTGTGAATTTTTCTTTGCCCTGCCAGAACAGATGAAGATAATCTCGGTGGACAAAGAGGAGGGGGCACTCTGTATTTCCTGGTAGTTGGTGGTTCCTGGGGTCCTGATTGGGTCAGAGACAGTCTTTGGAGGTCCTGGGTGATGTGTAGCAGAGCGTCTGGTGAGGGGGGAACGTTGGAGGTTGTTTGCCTCTCTGCTGTGTCCTTCGGTCTTATCTGCACAGTCATGTTTAGGTTTGCCATCCCAACAACATGACGCAAGTGTGCTCCAAGTAATCTGCATCCAGTGAGATTAGGATGCACGCCATCAGGTCTGTAGCGTTCCCTACAGTTCCAAAAGATGTTAAAGTTATCGATGAAATTGATCCCATGGGCGATGCATGCATGTGATAGCCATGTATTCAGGCCAAGAAGTCTGGAGAAAAGTTCGATTCCTTTCCCCATCGAAGGAATGGGGCCTGAAATGAAGACATGGTGTCCTCCTTGCTGACACAGGCTCTCCAACAGCAGAGAAAAGTCTCTTTTCAGGATCTCTGAGCCAGTTTTCCTTCTCAGAATATCAAAAGACCCTGTGTGGACAATGATCTTAAGGCCATCTGGATTTGTAGACAGAATGGTCGGCAGGATCTCTGTCAGTTCCTTGACTGATGTATCAGAAAACATTAGATTTTTCGTTTTTGTCATTCTTACATGTTGTGTTATTGAGTCCCCAATTAGAATTGTGTCTATTTCCTTTTTTGTGGAGGTTGGTGGTAGCTCTAGTCTTCCTGGATGTGGAATTTTGACTTCTCCTCATGCTTTGGTTAGCCCTTGGTTGAGTTTTGGGGCTGTTTCTCACGGCTTTATTGATCCGTGCATTGCAGTTCACATCACACATATTATTTGAAGTTAGCACATCAAATCTATTGTGCAATGAGACTTCAGCTGGTGGAGTGAGTGCTGGAGCTTTAAAGATTCTGCTGGGTTTACCTCTGCGACGGACAACTTCAGACCAGGTCCTGGCTGGTGTTGATGGCTTTGGTCTGGCGCCAACACTGTTCCAGTAGGAGAGATCAGTTGGACCGTCCGGTTTGGGAGGTTCCCCAGCTATTCCAGTCTCATTTGGACACAAAGGAAGTGTGTCAGCCAGGTCTGTCACAGGAGGCTCGACACCAGGTGTGATCCCAAGTGCAGTGGACTAACTGCAACTCATTGTGCAGCAGGATTTTTAGTCATCCAGGTCACTGTTAACTCCCCATCGTCAATGTGCCATCCACTACCAATGGGTGAGGGTGCACACATAATATCTTTCAGACAATGTCTCATTATTGCTGCTTGGTAGTTTACACTTCGCAGTGTTGGTGTAGAGCTTCACATATTAGAGGCAAGGATAGTTCTGGCAGAGCTGAAAATGTCATGTAGAATGCTTTGTATCTTGCATCGCTCACATTTTAGCAGATGACTGGCTATACAGGTGACACACATATTTGCAAAGTACTTCAAAGGTGGACTGGTCCAGGTTAAAACTTCTACCCAGATTTCTAAATGCAGTGAGGTATTCCTCTTTCTCACAAGCAACAGAAAATGTCTTTTTTTTCCCTTGCCATGAAAGGCACTTGTGGAGTCACAACCTGAGAAGGTATGAATCCCAATAAGTGCTGAACACACACTGGTACCAAGAACTGAGATCACCTTGGCGAAGTCAATTATCCTTGTTCTGTTGGCAACTCCTGTGTGAAAGTACAACCTACATGGTATATCTTTCTCCAGACTGAAAGAAATGACTGCCAAATCAGTATCAGGGCTCTTGATTACCACAGTGATGTTCCTGTGCAGCATGTGCATATAAAAACACCCTGGTGTCACATTCCTCACGATCACATCAGACCTTCAACAGCATTAACAGTCTGTAAACCCTTTCTTACAGTCACACAGTGACAGTTTTCTCCATGAGCAATGTATAATCTCAAGTTCTTGCCCACAACAGTAAGATCACCATCTCGCCATGTAGCAGAGTTCTGTAGTCCCAGTAACTGCACTCAAAAAATAATGAAGCCAAAAATGTCGACTTTATGTATTTTAATTACATGTAAATTTTCCATGTAAGTCCACCACATAAGTTCAAAGTAAAAGGTCACATTAAATGCAATGTTTTTTTTGTCATTTATAGTTAATGTATATGACATATTTTTTTTATTGAATTAAGTTTAAGTTAAAGTTAATGCAAATTTAAACATAAACTTTGGAGAAGAATAGAGGAATCAAGTCAGGGAGGAGACAGGGGTGTGGTCGCCTGGTAGGAGCTAGTGATTGGGAAATGCAGGTAGACTTGGGAGGAAAGCTAGTTGTTCCCCAGGAAATAGTTTGTACAAATCTAAGGCCAGACATAGTTTTGTGGTCAGTGAGTGAAAAGACTGTGTATTTCATTGAGCTGACAGTTCCCTGGGAAAATTCAGGGGAGGCAGCCTATGAGAGGAAGAAGATTAGATATGCTGATTTGAAGACAGAATCTGAGCAGAGAGGATGGAAGACCAGGGTTCGTCCAGTTGAAGTGGAGTGTAGAGGTTTTGTTGCAGGGTCAGCTGTCTCACTTTTGAGGGAGCTGGGAGTGCAGGGGCAGAATTTGAGGAAGACCGTGAGGGAGATGTCAGATGAGGCTGCGAGATCTAGTCAGTGGATATGGATTAGAAGAAATAATAGTAGTTGGGGGGTGAAATAAAGGCAGTGAGGGAGAAGGGGGAGGCAGAGGACATGCCTAACCCGGCAGGAGGAGAGAATAGTCTAAACAGACACCTCTCCTCTACTCTGCTTTCCCCGTCTTTCCCTCTCCCAATAGGCAGAGATCCAGGAAGAGGAAGTAAGTGTATTTAAGGTGAGGGAGTGGCCTGCTAGAGTCTCTCTGGGTATGGATTAGGAGAAATAATAGTAGTTGGGGGGTGAAATAAAGGTAGTGAGGGAGAAGGGGGAGGCAGAGAACATGCCTAACCCGGCAGGAGGAGAGAATAGTCTAAACAGACACCTCTCCTCTACTCTGCTTTCCCCGCCCCTCTTTCCCTCTCCCAATAGGCAGAGATCTAGGAAGAGGAAGTGAGTGTATTTAAGGTGAGGGAGGGGCCTGCTAGAGTCTCTCTGTGGGACCATGCGGCCAGCTCAGGTGAGTTTGTGTTGTAAGGTGCAGGTTTGTTTCGTTTGTGCTCCTGTTTTGCTTGCCTTCTGTCATAATTACTTAGCACTTAGCAGTTGTGTGTGGCATCTAGTGCTAGGGTAGCAGTGCAGCACTTAACAATAGTGATTTGTTAGTAGTATATTTTAAGCAATTAGTGGTTAGCAGTAGCATGTAGCATTTGCACTAGCTAAATGGTAGCATCGGCACTGGTCACTACCTGGAGCATTTCCTAAACAGGCCTGGGTCAGTTGAACGTGGCAGTGCTGGTTGGATTGTGTAGGAGCAGTGTGAACTGGCACTAGGGGGGGTGACTCTGGGACGCCAGAGTTCACCGCCTAGCCTCCTGGAGGTGTCGTGGGACTAAGTAGGCGAAACACCGTTGAAGGGAGGTTTCCACCTGATGACCCCCTGAGATGTGTTAGGAATCACTGCTCACTGTGAGGTATTGAGATAGATTAGGGATCCTAGGTCCTCATTGAGTACGAATCCTCTTTTTTTTAGCACAAGTATCTTGTGTTTAAATTAATTAATGTTCATTTCATTAATACACATAAAGTTAATATGAACTTTTACATAAACCATATGAGTTAAATTAAGCATCCCACACACAAGAAAAGTTATGAAAAACTTTTATCGTAAACCCAACAGTACCTGCGCATAAAAGCCAATGGCTTCACGCCATAATCAGTACAACTGATTATCTAAGTGCACTATGTAAGACATTTAAACTCAGAAATAAATCTCAGTGTATAATATTAATGAGGTAATACAAAAATATGAGCTTCAAGTGAGGGCTAAATAATATTGTTTAAAAATAAAATAAGCTGGGGTCCAGGATAAACAAAGTAAAACAGCATTACAGTGTACTTGTCCTCCCTCAGTCTTGAGGTAAAACAAATTTCCTCCCGAGCACTGGCGCAGGAATGTTGCTGGACAACACAAGATTCAAAACACTGCTATAGAGAAATACAGAGAACTATGTGGAACTGAGGCTTAATCAGGAAGAATAGTCTTCACTGCAGTGAGGACTAATGGGGATCTGTAATAATAAATAAATAAATCAGCATTGTGCCAACTCATTTGGCAATGGTGTGTATGTACTGGCTTGAATATAACAGTCATTCATTTTTATGTAATAGTTATGCACTAGAGCATAGGTGTCAAACTCTGGCCTGCGGGCCAAATTTGGCCCGCAGTATAATTATATTTGGCCCGCGAGGTAATACCAGATGACTACTAAAGCTGGCCCGCCGGTATTATACAGCGCATGTATCGCTAATACTACAAATCCCAGAATGCTCTGCTCTGTATCGGCGCGTCAATCAGGACAAGACCCATAAACGCCCTCTCCTCTGTTGACAGTAGTCATAGCAACCGCACGCTACTACTGACCCAACCACCTCCACCCTCCGCCGCCGCCACCTGACTTAGCATCTGCACCAGCAGCACGCCAGGATACTGCTACTGTTCCACCACCAGCAGGAGATATTCACGCTAATGCCGTTGGATTCCGACGAACACACTTCCCCTTCGCCCTCGCCCTCGCCGCCAACCCCGGTCCCGACTACCGCGGCCGCACGACCAAAATATACGTCTAGTATGTGGAGCCAACATGGCTATAACCAAGGAGAACAACATTAGACGACACAATGAAACACCAGGACAAGTACAAGGACCTGGACATGAGTTAAAGAAGCCAGAAAGTAGAGGAGATGAAAAAAAGTGTGGTTTCACAACAGACTATGTTCAAAAAAGCCACATCACAAAGTGAGGCTGCTGTAAAGGCTAGTTCTTTTGATATATAATATCAATATATCTATATAATAATGTTGATAATTATAATATATATTATTATAATATATATATATATATATATATATATATATATATATATATATATATATATATATATTATAATAATATTATAATATAATATAATATAATTATTATTATTATTATATTATTATAATATAATATAATGTTGGCCCGTGACTATGTCCAGGTTTTCAGATTTGGCCCGCTGTGTATTTGAGTTTGACACCCCTGCACTAGAGCTTTAACATTCATACGTAAAAACATACAAATCTAAGCACTTCTGAGAACATTAAATTCATTGGCATTCATCGGGAATCATTCAAAATGGTTTCTAAGACATAAAACCAATCTGTAATCACTAATAATTACAAAGTAAAAACATGAGGCTTTCCTGAGTATTGACATCATAGATCATAATCAAGGCAGAAGAGTATCAGTCCACCAAGATTTCAACCAGAAAAACAACACCCATCTCAAACAAAAACACCACTTGCAAGTTCAATGCCATTATAGGGGTTGCAGAATCCTCATCAAAACTAACTGGAAAACAAATAAAAACAACCTTTTTGCCTGTATTAAAAGAAATAAGAAACAAATTAACTAATGAGTTGTAATTCCAAGAACACTTAAAGCATCACCAGAATGGACAGAGCAAGCCCAGCTTACTTGCACAATAAAGCATGGTTAACATCCAACAGTCAATAATGATACAGAAGAGTGTGTGAAATACTAGGGCAAATATGGCAAACATATCTGTGCACATGCCAAAACATTTTCCACCTAACTCAATCTGACCAAGCCCTACGAGCAGCTTACATCAGCTCTGAGGGTACAAAAACTAACAACAGGAAGGTGGACCAATAAGAAGAGAATGAATTCACATAGGTAAACAACCATCTAATGAACTCTGTAAACACCAATGATGAACATGTGTAATATGAAGCCATAAGGATGGCAATGAAATGGACATTACATGAAGGCATCTTCTTATGCGGGATTAACATACAGTTTAATTCCACAGATGTCATCAAATAACACCTAATGACATTAACATTTGTCCATTGTGAACATCCTTCGGTTTCCAAACTGACTTAAGCTGAGGAATCTGCCGAACAAATAACAGTGATTCATATACCAGTTAAAAGTTGTTAAGGGAAAGGTGTAACAAAGATGGAAAGAAAAAGATCTCAAGGCAAAAAAGGGTCCAAGAGCAGTCTCCTCATAATGCTCCATCCCTGAAACATGAGATCGTAAGAAACAAGAAGTTCAAATGAAAGTGTCAATGGAAGATGCCAAAAAATAGAAACACAAAGAAACACAACCTTCATTGCAAAGCATTGTTTTGCTCATGAGCTTGGTTCAAAATGGCATTGTCTAAAATGTGGCAAGCTCAACTGTCCGGCGCTGTACTGAGTACTTACTGGAGCATCTTTATCTTAAGTGTTTGGACCTTTGAGGACAGTTTATTACCATCCAAGGTCATCAGCATTTTCTGGAAGAACTCAAATGTGCATTTGAGTTCCCGGGAATAACTCAGGTTGAGTATGTAAATGAGCCCAAAAAGCATGGCAAATCCAAAAGAAATGCTCCTCAGATTGTGTAGGAGCTCCACATCTCCACACCCTCGATCACCACTCCAACAGCCTCTGACTCCTCCTCTTCATCAGCTCCTTCTTGGCGAATCACATAAATCCATAAATGTTCTTCAACCACCTCTGCAGCAGCAGTGGACCTTGCAGTCTTGTTCCAGAGAGCCTGACATTCGAAGAAGGCTGACCTCGACAATTTCTTGTAGGCTTCTACCTTGTTTGCATTATTGGCATACACTGATAAAACCAGATTCAACAAATGACAAGCGCACCAATGATGCTTTGAAAGTTGGTACTGGAGACCATCACCTTCAGTCATAATGGTGTCAACATCAATGAATTCCACCTCCTGATCCTGATCATCTTGTGTTGGATCTTCATCAGTTACTGTAGTTTTGAAGGCTGTTTGTCTTCAAATATCGGTGTGGCAGATGATGTGTAGATGATGAAGAAATTCTCCGCCGATACTGTTTTGTTCATATATAAAAAGTTTATTAAAACAAGTACAGAATCTCTGGCACCAGCTGGTTGCCAGCGAGAAGATTCGAAGCCAAACAGAATCAACCCCCGAGCAACTGTTTCGTCTACCTTATATAGGAAGCTGTGTACATGAGACGAGGATAGGACATATGGTACATAGCAGAGAGAGAAAATATAAACATTTATGCTGCGTCTTCTCCATATTTGGTAGCATGAAGCTTTGAGTCGTGCATACCGGTGGCCTGATGCCTGGAACTTTTAGATGACATAGGTCTGAACTCCAACTTTTGGATGACCTTCAGACACCACATTACCTCCTCAGCAATAACATTGTTGTTTTCATCTTCTCCAAACATTCAGAATGCTTTAAAATCAATTAACATAAATAAAAAAGTGCAAACATGACCAAGGGGTAAAACCAGGGAACTCAGAGGCTGAACAAGTATGTGCTGTGTGACCTGTTCATGGTCACACAGCACATACTTGCAGGTGCAGGTTGGATCAGTGCATCAATCCGTCTGGGTTTACCATACTGGGTCTGGTAGAGCCATCCGCTAAATTTAGGGTCAGCTAACCATTTTGGATTAAATCCACTAGTTGGATGTTTACCATCGCGGCTCGCAGAAGGCTGCTCCGACGACGTGCTAACATCCGTGCTAACTCGCACCGGCTCTGCCTCATCATCGAACCACGGCTCGGTCGGCACGCCAGCGATGGACTCCCCTTGGCCTGGGGGTGAACGAGTGGGCTCATCGTCTACTCTAGTGCTCCTCCGACTTCGGGCATAAGTTCACGTATCGACCATAAAATGTCGCCATTGCGCTTTCAACCGTATCATCAGAAGCTCTGTACATCATCTTTGGTATCACTGTTTTGGTGCACAAAAAAACTATTTACAATAAATATACCAGTGATGCTTAGCCTGGCGGGGGGGCATGGAAAGCCTGACAGCCCGCCAGGCTTATAAAGCACTGGGGGAAACCCTGATTAAGGAAACAACTTTGCAATACTTATGGTATAACTAAAAGCTGCACGACACCGTATTGTCCGGCAGGAAATCAGACCCTGTTAAACATGCTCCGCTCCCTAGAAATAGCTAAACAGAACAAGTGGCCAGAATACTTACCTGAATTATTACATGCATACAATAACACCACACACAGTGCAACTAGTTACGCTCCTCCTTTCCTCATGTTTGGAAGACACCTGCAACTTCCAGTAGACGTAGAATTAGGTGTCGGCCCCCAGCAGTCTCAACACGATTTAAATGGGTGGGTCAAGGATCACCAGCAGAAACTGTCGCTAGCATATAGTTTGGCTCGACAAAATATGGATAATGCTGCCTCCCAACACAAGCAACATGCAACGACGGGCCAGTTACCTGGGGAAAGAGTGTGGGTACAGGATAGAAATAAGCAAGGAAATAGAAATAAGCAAGGAAAAGAAAAGTTGTGTACTTGGTGGAGTTCAGAGCCACATGTTTTTGGGACAGGTAGGGGACACTGGGGTTGTGTACAAGGCGCAGCCAGAGAGGGGTGGCCACATACAGACCCTACACAGAAATGCTCTAAAAGTGTGTAAGGCTCCGTTGGCAGAGGTTTTGCCTACAGCTGATGTACCGGCGGCAGAGACTCAGGGACTGAAAATACCAGTGTTTTATGGCTTTTTACCCACAGTAGGACCTGAGCCCCCACAAGACGCTCCACAAGAGCAAAACCTTGGACAACCTCCAATGCGCTATAGAGACTAATCTGGTTTTATGTGGCAGGTACTGGCAACATTAAGGTGTGGGAAGATGTCGCATGGCAGAAGTATCAGGGTTTTTTTGTGTGTGACAGGACACACAGAAGTACAATTCACAGATATTTATTACAAAAAACTGGTACACTAAATTTACAAATGTCACCAGGGTAAAAATAATCAGGGACAGAACTAGTATCAGGCAGATGCAGAGAAGTTAACGGGACAGGCTAATTTATATAAGACAAATAAAACAGGAAACTCTAAACAGAAGCACACAGCAGCGGGATAAAGAATCTAAACACTGAAGCGCACACAGCACAAAACACAGGGATATAAAACTTCAATCAAAAGCGCAATATACAGTGACATTAAAACTGGAATAAGAAGCACACCCAGTGAAATACATAGGGATATCAAAACTAGAATCAGAAACGCACTCAGCGCAATACACATCGACATTAAACTAGAATCAGAAGTGCTCACAACGCAATACGTCGCAAAAAAACGACAGGACTATGTTGCCACAAATGAAAATCAAAACACTAAAACAGAAGTAGAATAACTAATAAGTACCAATATAAATAGATTGCTCAAGTAATCGGCTCGTGAAGAGTCACAACTTAGCTAACAACTGAGGCCTTGTCCACACGTAGCCAGGTATCTCACAAAACAAAGATATTTTTCTACAATTTGGCCAGTCATCCACATGAAAATGCAGATTTACGGCATTAAAAACGATTCTTTTAAAAACCTCCAACCAAAGTGAGAATTTGTGAATTCTCCGTTTATGCATCTGCATGTGGACATCAATAACCAGAGTTTTACATTTCGAAACGTCACTGCCTGCGACAAACTATGTTCTTACGTCACATATGCGACCTGTGTTTACATTATGGATGCCCTCACAAGGTTTTTGGTGCCGTTTGTTGTACAGGCGCTTTTTTCTTGCTTGTTTTTACGAGCCCAGATACTGCTTCACATTCAACAACACAGGCGAAGGACGACATTAAGGACAGTTATTTTCCATCACTTTGCCATTCCACGTCCGAGGCAGGTTCTCCGTTGAAGATGAAAGCTTACTCTGATTGGATAGAATTTGGGGAACTACTGCCACCTAAAGGTCTGCCATGCTTATGAATGTGCTTAAAAATGCACTTATGCGGTTAGGTATGGATACATTTTTTTTTAAAGTTTTTTCTAGATGGAGGGGGCAGTATATTCGGTTTTTCAAAAACCTGGCTACTTGTGCACAAGATCCGAGAGAGCGGTGAAAGGAATGAGTTCAGAGGGAATGGACGGCGAGGTGGATAAGTTGGTTCAGTAGACTGCAGGTGGCATGGCAGAGTGGAATCTGGTCCAGGTGGAGATAATCCACATAGGCAGATATGGGGGCATTATTTTAGCAAAATTATTTGTCATTTCGAATGGACAGTTGTCTATCTGTATTTCAATCCATGTGTCCGAAGAAAGATTTGTCAATGTGTAAAAGAATTTGTCTATGCGAACTGAGATTTGTCTGTCTGTAATTAGGTTTTCAAATGTGTAAAAAAAATGCTAATCTCTATTAAAAGTTGTACATGTAATAAGATTTGTCCATGCGTACAAAGAGTTGTCAATACGTACAAAGATATTCGTAGCTGAAAAGTTTCTATTCGGCTTCACATCTGCAGGAAATACAGACAAATCCCCAGTTACGAGTCGTTCGGCTTCACAATTGGCTCTCATTTTTACACGTGATTTTTGCTACACTTCTGCCGTGAGAGAGATTCGTATCTGAAAAATGTCAGGGTTTCTGCTCCCTGACCTCAGGCTCACAGGCCCGTTCATGCTGGCTGCGTTCCGCTCTGCTGCCCTGTACCCAGCAGTTCCCGTCGTCTGCAGGCCATCAGGGGGCCGCGATCCGCCAGAGTCTTGGAGCGTTCGCGACATTGTGAGGCAGGGTGTGGACAAGACGGAGCCCCGATCGCAGACGGTGAGTACATGTTAATGTTTTGAGAGGCACCTGGCTGCAGACCTCCACTGTGAGGAAACCTTCACTGTCAGGACAGGACGTAACGGGTAAAGAACAGAAAAGTACATTTAAAGCGTCCAGTCCGGTAGGTGGCGGTAACGCATGTGAAGTTGGTTTGGTAACCGCTAATTAAATCAATAGAAGAAGCAGCCATTTAACGCGAGCGGTTGTGGCTGTTTCTCAATATACGCACTTGTCCACGGTACTACCTTGACTGTGACACAAAATGGAGTTTTAAGATTATTTGAGGCAATAAAGTGGTTGTATAAACATCAAATCTGTGGTCAATTTATCAAGATAAATTCTGCTTAAAAATTTGCACGGGATGCATTTCAAAATAAAACCGCGTAGTAAACAACGTATAATCTACTCGACCACTGTCTATAGTATATATGGTTTTAATTTATATATTAAATTTGTGATTATTTTGAGAATGAGCCCCATTGTGAGTTTTTATGCCTGCTAACAGAATAATCCTTAAATGTTATTTTTAATGCACAGTTACAGTCATAAGAATAGAACAAAGACGTGCTACAGGTAATGAAGACAACACAATAATTACTAATATAACTAGAACTGCAAGCAGTTATCAAAGGGGGCAAAGCCCCCTTGCGCGACTAGGTCCCCGGGTCTCGCCGAACCCATGGAGGTCAGGCCAGAAGGACCACGGCCCCGGGGCGAGCGTCAGGATACCGGCCAACGTCTCACCAGCAGTGCTGTAATGGTAATGGGAAGAACAGCGGAAGTGTGAAAGGCTCAATGTGTCAGCTGTAACAAATCACGCCCACTTTGACCAAACATTACTAAATTTTACGGCTGGCCTCGGGAGCAAGCCCACATCATGCTCACCAAATTTGGTGCCAATCTGATCAACTTTCATGTTGCTTGAATTTTTCCTGTTTATAGCACCCCCTATTGGCCAATTTGCGCCAAATTTGGCACAGAGCCTCTGGTTGACCTCTGACACAAGTGAGTTGAGTTTAATGTGGACAGCTTTCACGTTGACAAAAATATGCAACAGTATGTGCTTTTTAGCTAGCAGAAAAAATTGAGTATTTATAACTCGCACATTTTTTGTCGTAGCAAAATTCTTTTGATAACTTTTGCTCAAGCACGTCTGGACATTGTATGTGCAAAGTTTGGTGAAGATGGAGTTTAAACTGTAGGAGGAGTTCGAAAAAGTAGGTTCTTGATGTGTATTGATGTACAAAGAGAAATGTGCAGTGGAAGTGGGCGTGGCCTATGTCAGAAGATGCGACACTATTTAGGGAACACGTAAATATAACGTTTACCAAGATGTAATTTAAAATGTGAAAGTTACAGGCCAAAGTGCGTTTGCAAACGTTATAGCGCCACCTAGTGGATTAGACGCACAATTTTTGGTGTGGGTGGTCTATGTGCTCTTCTATATATACTCTGTAAATTTCACAGTCCTCAGTATAATACTTGAGCTGAAATAAATGTTTGTTGTTTGCCTTTTAATAAGCCACGCCCACTTTCACCATTCATGAATAACTTTAAGATATGGCCTCAGGAGAGACCCAGCATCATACCTACCAAATATGGGGAAAATGGGTCTTGCCATTTAACAGATATAAATTTCCTATATCTGCAGCGCCCTCTAGTGGCCAACATGAGCCAAATTTGGCTCATACCCCCACAGTCACATGACAACATGACATCTCAGGTTTGGTGTTATTAGCATTTGTTTTGACCAAAATATGCAACAGTTAGCATTTTTATAGGTAGCTATAAAAAATTTTGCGTTAGTAATTTGCGCATATTTAGACAGAACAAAATTCTTTTGATAACTTTACATCATGTCCAACTGAAGACTGTACGTGCCAAGTTTCACGCTGATTGGACAAAAACCCAAGGAGGAGTTCGAAAAAGTAGGTTTTCCAGTTTTTGCCATTTTGCGAAAAAAAATTATAGGCGGAAATGGGCGTGGCTTATCCCAGATGACTCAGTACTATTCAGGGAATCTGTGGATATGACGTTTTTGAATGTGCACCATACAGTGTGGGAGTTATAACCCAAAACATGTTACCCTTGTTTATAGCGCCCCCTGCTGGCAAACATGTGCAATTTTTTGCATCTGAGGTAAGGGCAGGGGTCTGGACCAACCCTCCAAATTGCACGACCCTCCCTTGCACGGTTTAGCCTGCAGCAACACTTTTACCAACGGAAAAATAAGGAGGAAAATAATAATCTGAACGATTACAATAGGGTTCCCAGCCCTTCGGGCCTGGGAAACGCGTATGCTAGCATACGCGTGTCCCATGCCCCTCGGGCTTGGCCCCCTAATGACAAAGTCGGAGACCGGGGACATTAAATAACAAAAGTGTAACCGTTAGATTCCCGTAAAAGTACTTAAATCCCGTTACAGAACCGTCAGAGCCAGCGGCAGATTTCAAAAAGTCTAGCCGAGCTAAGGCTGCTGTCAGCGGGGTGCTGTGAGCGCTGACCGCCCGGTAGTAGCTGTCAAATGGGGACACTCACATCTCCGACATCGTTGGAGTAAATTTTTAAGCAGAATCTATCTTAATAAACTGACCACAGATTTGATGTTTACACAACCACTTTATTGCCTCAAATAATCTTAAAACTAAATTTTGTGTCACAGTCAAGGTAGTACCGTGGACAAGTGCGTATATTGAGAAACAGCCACAAACACTCGCGTTAAATGGCTGCTTCTTCTTTTGATTTAATTAGCGGTTATCAAACCAACTTCACATGCGTTACCGCCACCTACCGGACTGGACGCTTTAAATGTACTTTTCTGTTCTTTACCCGCTACGTCCTGTCCTGACAGTGAAGGTGTCCTCACAGTGGAGGTCTGCAGCCAGGTGCCTCTCAAAACATTAACATGTACTCACCGTCTGCGATCGGGGCTCCATCTTGTCCACACCCTGCCTCACAATGTCGCGAACGCTCCAAGACTCTGGCGGATCGCGGCCCCCTGATGGCCTGCAGACGACGGGAACTGCTGGGTACAGGGCAGCAGAGCGGAACGCAGCCAGCATGAACGAGCCTGTGAGCCTGAGGTCAGGGAGCAGAAACCCTGACATTTTTCAGATACGAATCTCTCTCACGGCAGAAGTGTAGCAAAAATCACGTGTAAAAATGAGAGCCAATTGTGAAGCCGAACGACTCGTAACTGGGGATTTGTCTGTATTTCCTGCAGATGTGAAGCCGAATAGAAACTTTTCAGCTACGAATATCTTTGTACGTATTGACAACTCTTTGTACGCATGGACAAATCTTATTACATGTACAACTTTTAATAGAGATTAGCATTTTTTTACACATTTGAAAACCTAATTACAGACAGACAAATCTCAGTTCGCATAGACAAATTCTTTTACACATTGACAAATCTCTCTTCGGACACATGGATTGAAATACAGATAGACAACTCTCCATTCGAAATGACAAATAATTTTGCTACAATAATGCCCTCATAGCAGAGATCCAAACAGGGAAACATCGGTGGTGAAAAGGTAAGTACAACTGTCTGGCGTTGAATGTCAATCAGACAGGAGAAGACAATCATTTGATGAGCCAATTCCTGCTTCAGGTGACTGTGATCTGCTGATTAGGGGGAGTGGAAACAGGAGGGAGTTTTGTCAGCTAAGCAGATGTGGAGGGCATGACACTGTCTTTTAAGTTTGACCAAGTAACTGAGAGTCTCTTCAGTACAGGATTTAATTCAGGGTTACTTTGTGCATATTAACTAATTCTGATTCTGATCTTTAAGTTGCAACAGGGAATTGATGTGTCTAAGCGTTATAACCAAAAGCAGTCTGATTACACTCAGTAACAACAACACACAGGCTACTTATAGACAACATGCGTTTTCATATACCTTTGCTCACAGGGAGTTGATCCTTTAATAAAATGCAGTGTATATATTGATATATTTCTTTGTTACAGGAACAGTGTTTTGATATTGCCTCGCATGGCAGAACCAAAACATGTAATAATATTATGTAGCAGAAATAGCCTCATACATGGCCGCACCACATATGTTGTGAAAATAATATGTAGCCTCATATATTTATAAAGGGAACCGCTGAATATTGATATTTGGAACTAAATTAATTAATAATACTTCAGATTAAATATTAATAATTAATTTAGTCTACTTATGTTGATCAGACTCATTACCAAAAGTCGTAAACTCTGATTTCATTGACCTCCAGTTCCCAAACAAAGAAATACACGGTAGAACAGACAATATTATACACAAACATTTATTAACTAACACTACAAACAAACAATAAACAACAACTAGTGAATGGATGAATGAATACATGCAGATGGACTAATTAACTGCGATCGTGATTAATTTGGAATCACTTTAGAATTGGAAGCTAATTGTAATTTAGAAAATTCATCCATTTCACAGAAGGAAAATGATACTTGCGTAGCCTTTGATGGAGGGAGAGGAAGGCCACTGTACTACACTGTCCAGGAGAGGTCAGAGGATAAATACCTTTAGAACTTACTTTAAGATAATTTCTTAAACAAGGAAATTGGTAAATGTCTATGATGATCATAGATCTAAAATCCCACTAAACCAGTGAATAAAATGACACCAAACATAATATGTTTATCTCATATGGTACGTGAGATAATGATAAAAGGTGTAAACATAAGAATAAACTTACAAATTGTAGACTTTTGGGCTACATGAACGTAAACTTATAATTTAACGAATAATACAAGTATTTAAATTCAATAATAAGAAAATAACAATTTGAAATAAGAAACATATATGCTTGAGGTAAGAGTCTCTGTGTTTTATGGTACGAGTCTCTCTGTGTCTTTTATGGCTGACACAGAGAGAGGAGGGGAGTGTTTGTGTCTCATGTGTGCTTCTCCACAAACACGTCAGATTTGATGTGGTCTTCTTCAGTGCTGGTTCTGATCAATCTCGTATCACAGATTGAGTCCACATGTTGAGATCATAACTTTAGTGATGTTGAATTTCTTTAATTCCAGGATTTAAAACTGTTCAGTTAATTGTTGGAAAGAAAGTTCTGAGTGTTAGGCAGAGGGAAAGGTCAGGAGGTCAAAGTGAAGAGTACAATCTCCTCTCCTCATAAGGTGTGGTTTTCCTCACAGTCTGCACTTTATGACCTTTATCAGATTCTGGTAAAGGAGGGAGAGGTCCAGTTGTTTCCAAGAGGGCAGTGATTTGCCGGATGTCGCATTTAGGTGGGAGTTTTGGGTTAGCTGTCTTCTGAAATGGTTTCTTACCAAATTTACAGCTCTGAGAAAGGGTCTCTGGATTATCTGTGTGTTGACTTGGAATGTTCTGTACAAGTGTGTCTCTGCATCACCTTACGTGATGATAGTTCTCTGTAGGAATTTGTTTGCTGTGCCGCTTGAGTTTTTTCTGTTCAGTAATTAGGGCCCGAGCCCGAAAAAGGCAAAGGGCAGCGATCAGTGTGAAACACTGAACGCTGCCTTTGCCTTGCAGGGCAAAGGCCCTATTGTTCCTGCTCAGTTTCTTTCTTTCTTTCTTTCTTTCTTTATTTTTCTTACGCCAAATTAAACCCCAATTTGACCCCCTAAACATGCTCAAAAACTCCTCAAATTTTGCACACACATCAGGACTGGCGAAAAATTTGATATTTTGGGGGAATTACACATATGAATGGCAAAATGACTCAATAGCGCCACCTTAAAAATTGGGCTTTAGTGGAGTTAATACGGCTAGTTTCACGTACAGCTATAAAATTTGGTACACAGGTACAGTAGCCCCAGACAAAAACATTCCTGCTTTTGAAATTTCAAAAAGCTCCACGGCGCCCCCTAGAAAATGTGGTGCACAGGGATTGGAATTTAACGAACTCCTCCTAGGATTTTTATCCGGTCTTCACCAAATTCGCTGTGTGGCATCTGGACCCATCCAGGATGAAAAGTTATTAAAATCTCGTGGCTATGTCACACGGTGTGGGCGTGGCATGGCAGCCATTTTCACCAATTTTGCCACATGGAATGAAATGAGTTTTAGAGGTGAAAGGATCCACCTAATATCACCAAATCCACACAAATCCTCACAAATCTCAGCAACTAATGTTTAATATACAATTCAGGAAGTGGCGTGTTCAAACGGCTCCACAGCGCCCCCTACAAATATTCAAATACTCATAAAAAACCACTGCTTTGACCTACAAACATGAAATTTGGTACACATGTATAGTGTATCCAGACAAACAGATCTGTACACTTGAAATTCCAATCAGCTCCACAGCGCCCCCTAGACAATGTGATGCTGAGACAATGGAATTTAACGAACTCCTCCCAGGATTTTCATCCCATCCCCACCAAATTCACTGTGTGGCATCTGGACCCCTCCAGGATGAAAAGTTATTAAAATCTCATGGCTGCGTCACACGGTGTGAGCGTGGCATGGCGGCCATTTTCAGCAAATTCGCCATGTGTAACGAAATGAGTTTTGGAGGTGAAGCGATCCATGTAAAATCACCAAATCCACACAAATCCTCATTAACCTCAAGACCTAATGTGTAATATACAATTCAGGAGTGGACGTGTTCAAACGGCTCCACAGCGCCCCCTACAAATATTTAATTAGTCATATAAAATCACTGCTTTATCCGACAAACATGCAAATTGGTACATACATATAGTCTCCCAAGACCAACAGATTTGCACAGTCGAAATTCCAATCGGCTCTACGGCGCCCCCTAGACAAGGTCGTGTGGAGACATTGGAATTTAACGAACTCCTCCCAGGATTTTTATCCCATCTTGATGAAACTGGCTGTGTGGCATCTGGACCCATTCAGGATCAAAAGTTATTAAAATGTTGTGGCTGCATCACATGGTGTGGGCGTGGCATGGCGGCCATTTTTAGCCTATGACCATGAAGTGTGAAATGCTCATAATTTGGCTGTACATGATCAGATGTGAATGAAACTTGATATGCTTGATGACAGGCTATCCCTCAACACTTGGGCATGGCCAAAGAGCTCCACAGCGCCCCCTACAAGTTTCAAAATTTCATATAAAGTAACTGGTTTGTCCTACAGACATAAAATTTGGTCAATGTGCAGAACAGGATGACACGAACACAATTGTGTAATTTAGACATTTGGATTGTCTCCAGAGCAGCGCTGCGGGGGGGAGCGAGGGCCCGTTCGACGCTGCTTGCAGCTTTAATTTTTCTTACGCCAAATTGAACCCCAATTTGACCCCCTAAACATGCTCAAAAACTCCTCAAATTTTGCACACACATCAGGACTGGCGAAAAATTTGATATTTTGGGGGAATTACACATATGAATGGAAAAATGACTCAATAGCGCCACCTTGAAAATTGGACTTTAGTGGAGTTAATACGGCTAGTTTCACGTACAGCTATAAAATTTGGTACACAGGTACAGTAGCCCGAGACAAAAACATTCCTGCTTTTGAAATTTTGAAAAAGCTCCACGGCGCCCCCTAGAAAACGTGGTGCACAGGCATTGGAATTTAACGAACTCCTCCTAGGATTTTTTTCCGGTCTTCACCAAATTGGCTGTGTGGCATCTGGACCCCTTCAGGATGAAAAGTTATTAAAATCTTGTGCCTCCGTCACACGGTGTGGGCGTGACAGGGCGGCCATTTTGAGCGTGTGGACATGAAGTGTGAAATGCTCATAACTTGACTGCACATGGCCGAATATGAATGAAACTTGATGTGCTTGATGACAGGCTATCCCTCAACACTGTGGCGCACTCAAACAGCTCCACAGCGCCCCCAACAAAATTTTAAAATTTCATATAAAATCACTGGTTTGTCGTACAGACATGAAATTTGGTACATGTGCAGAGCAGGAGGAGACGAACATGAGTGCGTGCTTTAGACATTCCGATCGTTTCCACAGCGGCGTTGCGGGGGGGGGAGCGAGGGCCCGTCCGACGCTGCTTGCAGCTTTAATTTGGCTTTCATGTTTCATGCTGCGTGCACTCTGAGTAAAATCCTGTATCCCTGCTCTGTGTAAACTTTCCTAGCCTGGTGGTACCTTGCCCTTGTTAGCTGCGATGCTCTGAAAATCTTTGTATCTTATGATTAGTTTGTATGGCTGTGAGAGTTTCACGTTTTTTTTCCCTTGAGGGCAGAAAAACTGTCAGTGTGCCAGTTCTCCTGTTCATGTCATTCCCCTAACAATCAGGAAGTGTCGCCTTCGCCCCATTCCCAAACATTCTTATACATTGTGTGCATTCTGTAATTGAATTGTTTAAACTTCGACTCTTTGTCTGTGCCAGGGTCTCTGCACTTCCTGTAACAAATTCAGCATCACTGGAGTGATGATCCAAACCACTCAACTCAATCTATTTTCCAGGTCATTAGGACCAGTATTGAAGAACACATTAAATCTGAAGTTTTTGGGGAGGATACACTCACACAAGTGTAACATGTACGGTATCTTCTACAAAGTACATTGTGGGTACTGAAAGATAGCGACACTGATATGATTTGGCTAGGCTCAGAAGATCAGATTCAGCTCTAGGAGTGGAGAATAAAACGCTGGATACACTGGTTAAGCTTTAGCAGTACCTTATATTATGATTTTAACAAGACAGACAACATTAAACAACAACTAATAATATACTGAGAATGGCCATTTATAGATAAACACAATGCATTTCATCATCAACCATGAATAAATATAAATTCTGCAGCAATATATACGTTTGCACATGAACACTGAAAGAGTTCAAATTTTGCCCGTAATGGGGTAGGCACAACACAGTTCAATAGGCCCCACTTTTGAGTGTCCAGGGGGGAAAAGTCCAAATGTTGAGAAGGCGGTGTGTGTTGAGTGAGTGTGTGTGTGTGGCCTGTGAATGAGTTGCGGGGGCAATATAAGAAAGGGGATGCTGCATAAAGAGAGCCTCCTACCAGCCTAACCAGAGCAGTGGAGGTTCAGCTGGTTCGATCCTAGGCAAAAAATCTTCAGGCTTTGGGGCCCCAACTAGGCTCTAGCTCGCCATCCAAACCTGGCCTGTATAAAAAACAGGTCCAGTTAAACATCTAGAGTGCACACGTTATCAAAAGCATTCATGGGCGCCCTGATAGCCTAGTGGTTGTGTCGCGTGACCCAGGTGCAGAGGCGTGGCGGCGGTCCCGGGTTCGATTCCGACCTCGGGCATTTGCTGCATGTCCTTCCTGTCTAATGAAGGCACAAAAGGCCAAAAAAAAAAAAATCAAAAGCATTCAGAAGGACTAGTGCTGCTTTATAAGTAGCAGTGTTTCAAAGTTCAATATTACACAATACAAACAGGTCATCGTATATAAATTCAATTTGAATAAATAACATAATCAAAGTATTCAGTGTAGCAGTGCAAGTATCAAAGACAAGCATCTATAAACATAGTGCATCGCAGCCCCAGTGACTAACTGGACTGCATTAAAGTGCATTGGATGCAGGGCAGAGACCAACAAACACCAATAAACAAGAGACGGACTTTAAGTTGCTTCAGTTACATACACAATAAATCACAGTGATTATGTTTCACTAAACAGATCATATTCAGAGAAATCGGCATAACAGACGCCACTAACCGTACCAAACAATCAGGGTAGCGGGTAGGCTAAACCATTCAAATGAATGGGAAGCTTAACAATATTAATGCGAGTCACCAATTCCGTAGTTAATCAACACAAGCTCCGGTTCAGCCGCTCGACTGCTCCGGCAATCGGCTCCTGCATCAAACTTTTCCCGCTTGTGCCCCGCTTGCTTCTTTTTTTTTTTTTTTTTTTTTGTTTAATTATTAAATTCCAACAAAACAAGCTTAAAGGCTTACACATTTTTCAGCAAAACACTGAGCAGTAACAAAAATGATACTAAGAGATAAAAAACAAAACAATAACAAGAGCCAACTCTTTCATGGAGCAATGGGGGTAAAAGACAAGTCCATAATGTTATTGTAAAGCCACAATGCCTTCTTGGAATTACACATTTTTAAGGATTGCTTTAGAGATGACATTTCTTTTTTAAGAAAAACAACAAAGATTGGTTTACTATCACTAAATTTACATTTGTGTACAAAATATTTTGCCAAAATAATTAGGTTGTTAATTGTAAATTCTTGGTTCTTGTTCTGCAGTACAGTACCAAATTTAACGTCATTGTATGATGTAGTCCCGCCGAATTTATCCTTATACAGGGCAATCGGACCAGCTCTCCGTTTCTAGGGTTAGGTTCTAAACTGCTCATAGGTATTACCTAATAAGTTCAGCAGAACAGCTTAAGCTGGTGGTGAGGGGACTCGCTGAGCTCTCACTGTCTCCATCCAGACGCCTATCCCTCTTGCTCTGATAGAAGACTGCGCTAGGCAGCCTAAATAGTTCAGTCTTCTTATCAGTCACGTCTGTTAACGACAGCTTTCTTCTTAATAGACATGGCACTTGGTGAATTGCTAAGTTTTGATTTAGTGGTTTGGAGTGCAACCCCAGGGATCCGTTTATAATTCTGTGCAATACCTTAGTGACCAGAACAACCTGTAAGAACCATTAGATTTCAAATGCACACAATTGCTTAACCTTTCACACCATGAGGATTTCATAAACTTCAGGTGATAATTCAAAACTCCATACTACATCACTTTAAATGCAGGTTAAATGTTTATTGCATAATAATAGCAGGGCAAAGCAACAGCTCATAATCAAAAATGCCAAAATCAATCAAAAAGGTGATCAGGGATAATAATTCTGGTCTAACTCACAGAACTGATCATGTCTGATCAAACACGCCAAAATTATTTAACCATATGCTTCAAGGTAATAATTCTGGTCTAACTCACAGAACTGATCATGTCTGAGCAAACACACCAAAATCATTTAAGCACATGCTCAGATAATAATTCTGGTCTAACTCACAGAACTGATCATGTCTGAGCAAACACACCAAAATCATTTAAGCACATGCTCCAGAATCATAAATTTGGTCAAAATTATAGAACTGAGCTTTCTTAATTAAATCTCCCAATATTGTGTTTTAATAGTTGGAGTGTAACAGCATGGCCCGGGCTGTCACACCCGACCTGACCTGTTTTGTGGAGATCTCCTGGAGGATGTGAAGAACTCAGTACAAAGTCTCAGGATCCAGCAGGAACTCTCCAGAAAATAGGGGGAGAGAACGTCCAGACCCCAATTCAGTCTTTGCAAAAAATCTTTAAAAGTTGTTTGGGCTTGTTGCAGAAAAATAGGAAAAGTGTCAAAAAGATCTAACACGATGGTAAACTGTCAAAAGTCACAGGAAGAGATGAGCACTGCTGGAGTCTGTGGCTCTGCTAGCTGTTAGCTCTTCTGTTAGCTCTTGCTGGGTGATAGAAAAAATCCACTGTCTATTTTCTGAGTCTATTTGCAGACCAATTCTGGATTGTTCTAATTAGTGAGAAATAGCCTCACTGTCCATAGACTACATCAGACGAGATCCTTCTCCGACTGCGTCCACGAACGTCTCCGGACAATTGTCACCTCAGATCACTTTTATTAAAGCACCTTACACACCCATATTGCCTAATTCCTACATATGTAAATTTGTACTTTTCCACAAGCTCACCCTATGTTAACGGCTCATCTCCTTATTAGGAGATTGTTTTCGTTAATCGGCCGAATTGCACCATAACCTCTTCTCGGCTGCCAGGAAGTCACCTGCATTCACCCCAGGTCAGTTTCCCCTTTCCACCTTATAAGGAAACTGTTGCTCAATTGTCGGCCAAATTACACCATAACTCCTTCCTCACAGTCTTAGCCGACAGCCAAGAGCTCCATCACTTCTCATCTCCTCCACCTGCAGTACTTTAACACAGTAACCATCAGTTATCCATCACACTAGTTACTTGATCATAAAAATTCATCTGATTTTACAAACCATTCCATAAGCGTAGCTTTAAATTCATCTGACTTCAACATTTCAAATTATTACATCGTAAACATGACTTCTCATCTAAGCACACACACACTTGAGCACATGTTCTGTTCCTCTCCCCTACATTAGAGTCAACCCCAAACTTTATTTATTAACCATTTCAAATCAGAACCCCTTATTCTAGATCCCCTTTTAAGCCAAATCCATATTACTCTATTAAACTCGGCCCCTTCATTAGACCTATTTCACCCCAGTGACCTTGCTAATGGCTGCTCCTGTGATCTCAAATCTTAGCTCAACTTGACAATGACAAAGACAAAATACCCAATTTATGGTGCATTGCCCATATACAGAAACTGTCCCAAAAAATCTTTGTAAAAACACAAGTAAAAAACAGATGTTCATCAGTTTCAATATTATTATTACAGAATACACACTTGTTGTCATCAATGTTAAATTTCGAATGTAGAAATTTTTTACAGGGATAAATATTGTTAATAGTTTTAAAATGCACTTCTTTGGCTTTCAGTGGGATAGGAAATTTAATATAATTGCACCTAACATTTTTTATGCTTTGACAAGAAAATCCTTCCATTATTTTGGTTCTTATAAGAGATAGGGGAAAGTATTCATTAGTTACAGTTTTTCTCCATAGATTTGGCTCATTTTTCAAAACTGAAATTACATTCTCAAAACAACAAGGACAAACCTCCAAACTACTTGGCAATTGTTCACAACAGACTGGCATTTCTCCTTCATTTCATCAAATTGCAAACATCTTAGTACTTGTCTCAATATCTCAGTGCATCTTTGCAAATGATTCAGTACAGGTAGCCTTCATTTAGCACAATTTCCAAGTGAATAGATCTTGTTGATCTAAACTGATTGTTGACTTTTCAATCTAATGGTCGTTCACTCCAAAACATGTCAGCATCATTTCATTGTATAAGTCATCACATGCACAATAGTCTATTCAATTGTCAAAATTAGTCATGAACATACGGTGGCCAGGAGAGGGACGGTGAGGACAGCTTTATTTACAGCACTGTAGGCTCCATATAATGTTCCTTGTTTTTTGTTTATGTGTTTATATTACAGTATGTTATGCTGTATAGATTTTCTTTTTACTCTGATGTATGAAAGTCACTTTATGTGTGAATACGGTTTTTCTCCATTGTTTACACACATTTTCTGAAAGCATGCGTCATACTCTCAGAACTCTACACACAAATCAGAAAACACACACACAATATGCAAACCCCCTCAGTTCTCCTTCAAATGAAACTTTACATTCAAAACGATGTTATTTCTTCTCAAAATGCTATATTGTTTTCAAATGACACAAACCATCATATGAATAGACATTTATAAGAACCAGTTGAACACTGATGTGCTCAGTGTAAAACACTATGATGAATGGAAAACACTTCTTCTCCATTCATCAGAAGGACTTAAGCCTTTTTTTGTTCACTGTTACGCTCACTACAGACAGTACATTTTACCTTCTTCACTCACATATTATTTTTTAAAGTGTTGTAAAATATTTCAGAATATTGTTATTTTTACTCAGAACACACAATTGCACAGTAACAAATATATTTTATTTTTCACGCTAAAACTATGTACACAGTGAACATCCCAGCCAACACAAAGTTGCACATACAGTGAATACAAATAAACAAACAAGAGAAGAATTTACAGTTTACAGTTACAGGACTCCTCTTCCTCTCACTCCTCTGGCTCTGTTTCCAATGTTGGCAACCATTGCTCCAAAACAGAAGAACTCACCTGTTGCCCTTTTATGCTAAAGCTCTGACTACTAATTGTAAAACTCTGTAACAGGCGTTTGTCCATGTGATGAGTCAGTGTGCATAGCAGGACAATTAACTTTAGCATTTTGAATGACAGTATGTTCTTTGAGAAAACAAGAGATTTTCATGCACTCATTCGTGCATGAGTTACATGTTGTGGTCATTGTGTCTCAAGTACCAGCATTTGTGTGTAAACAACTGAGAAAAACTGTAAAAAGTTACAGTTTCCTTGACAGTATGAGTGCAATGTGTGATGACAAACCTTGGAGTCTACTGTACCGTGAAATCCTATTTTATCAGTTTTATACACAAGTGTATTCTGTTAGCTGGACAAACAAAAACTAGCACAGTAACCATTGTCAATGAAGGACTGGGCTCAGACTGAGAGGTGGACATGAGGGATATTTTAATAGTCATCCACCATAGAGACAAAACATCTAAACATTTTGACTTGCAGTGCTCACACAATGCCAAAGGGGCGATGCATTTTGGAGGCACTGACTGTTCATATGAGAACAGAACTTAGTTTTGACCAGTCGTGTGAACTGTTTTGGGAGAGATATTAGCTTTTGCAGGTGAACCATGGTGTTGTGCTGAACCATCCAGGTTATTTTGGCAAAAGCACCGAGAGTGTTGAGAACGTCTGGTCTGTTTCAAGAAATGAGCCAAAGCAATTGAGAAGGATCTTTGCATTTTTGGTGGCACTGACTATTTATATGAGACAGAAACTTAGTTTTGAAGCATGAGTGAAAGGTTTTGGGAGAGTTATGAGCTTTTGCACCTGAGCTATGGTGTTGTGCTGAACTGTAAGACTGTTTTGCTAAATGATCTTAGAGTTTTGAGAATGTAATTTTAGTTTCGAGAAATGAGCCAAACCTATGGAGAAAAACTGTAATATAGTTCTAAGAAAGCTCAAAGTCTGCACTTAAAGCACATCTTGATTGTTTCATTTCAAATCCATTGTGGTGTTGTACAGAGCTGGAAAGCTGAAAATTGTGTCAATGTCCAAATACTTATGGACCTAACTGTATATAAGTCTAGAGATGCCCTCAGCAAAGTTCGCCCCCTCAGAGATAAATCCCTCTGCAGCCAGAGGTTGAATCTATGTTCAGCCTTTTTTATTCTTGGCTCAAAATTTAAATTTCATCTCTCAAGTTGATTCTTAGCAATCGTAACACCTAGATAGGATACTTTACTTTTAACACTAATCCCGTCAATAGAAGCATTATCATTGTGTTTTAAAGCAAGAAGCTCACATTTAGTTACGTTTAAAAATAATCCTGAGGCCTTAGAAAATGTATTGATGAACTGGATAGCCGGCTTTACTTGCAAGGCATTTTTGAGAAACAGTGCGGTATCATCAGCCAATTGACTGATGAGAATGGATTGGTTGGCTATTGAGATGCTCTCCAAGCTTTGACTTTTGATGTATGTACAAAATACCTGTGAAACAACCAGGAAAAGATAAACTGAAACTTGGCAACCCTGCCTTATCCCACGTTCAAGATAGAAGCGCTGGGTTGTGCCATTTATCAGTTTCACAGTCCCATTACTGTTAGTGTATAGTATTTTCATGGCATTACAAAAGTAACTCCCAAAGCCACACCTTTCAAGACAATGGAACATGAAGGGGTGTTCAACTGTATCAAATGCCTTATGGAAGTCCAAGAACAGGATATAACTGTCATCTATAATCAGGTCAGAATAATCAATAAGGTCAAGAACTAATCTTATATTGTTAAAGATATGTCTCCTGGGCATAAAGCCTGACTGATTTTCGTCTATAATTGAATCCAAAACACATTTAAAACGTTTTGCAAATATTAAAGTGAAAAGTTTGTAATCATTATTCAATAAGGTTATGGGCCTCCAATTTTCAATAAAGAGCTGATCTTTTTTAGGCTTAGGTATTACAGTTTTTCTCCATAGGTTTGGCTCATTTCTCGAAACTGAAATTACATTCTCAAAACTCTAAGATCATTTAGCAAAACAGTCTTACAGTTCAGCACAACACCATAGCTCACGTGCAAAAGCTCATATCTCTCCCAAAACCTTTCACTCATGCTTCAAAACTAAGTTTCTGTCTCATATAAATAGTCAGTGCCACCAAAAATGCAAGGATCCTTCTCAATTGCTTGGCTCATTTCTTGAAACAGACCGGACGTTCTCAACACTCTCGGTGCTTTTGCCAAAATAACTTGGATGGTTCAGCACAACACCATGGTTCACCTGCAAAAGTTCATATCTCTCCCAAAACAGTTCACACGACCGGTCAAAACTAAGTTCTGTTCTCATATAAATAGTCAGTGCCTCCAAAATGCATCGCCCCTTTGGCATTGTGTGAGCACTGCAAGTCAAAATGTTTAGGTGTTTTGTCTCTATGGTGGATGACTATTGAAATATCCCTCATGTCCACCTCTCAGTCTGAGCCCAGTCCTTCATTGACAATGGTTACTGTGCTAGTTTTTGTTTGTCCAGCTAACAAAATACAATTGTGTATAAAACTGAAAAAATAGGATTTCACGGTAAGAGTAGTCTCCAAGGTTTGCCATCAAACATTGCATTCATACTGCCAAGGAAACTGTAACTTTTTACAGTTTTTCTCAGTTGTTTACACACAAATACTGGTACTTTGGACACAGTGACCACAACATGTAACTCATGCACCGACCCCCTGAACCAGTTCTGCTAAACTACAAGCACAATTCATGCTTTACACTCAAAATGCAGTTCTAAAACACACTTCTTTCAAAACACTACACACAATTCTCTGCATCTGGCACAATTCTCATGAAGAAAATCTCTTGTTTTCTCAAAGAACACCCTGTCATTCAAAATTCTAAAGTTAACTGCCCTATACTATGCACACTGACTGATCACATGGACAAACACCTGTCACACAGTTTTACAATTAGCAGTCAAAGCTTAGCATATTCTCCATTCCTTAGTCCTACTGAGGATTTTTTTTCTGCCTTGAGATGGAAAGTGTATGACCGAATATACAAACGTGTAGACCCCTGACCAAGCTATGGAAGATGCATGTGGAGATATAGCAGTTGATGCTCTCATGGCTGGATTCACCATGCTAGGTGATATTTCCTCACTGCTTGGCCAGGGAAAACATTGACTGTGATGTGGATGAGGTGCTGTGGCCAGACCGAAACAGAAGGGAGGATGCAGCATAGTTGTTTTTTGTTTTTTTTTACTGTAACTGTATACAGTAAATTCTTCTGTTGTTTTGTATGTAGACCACTGTATGTGAAACTTTGTGTTGGTTGGGATGTTCACTGTGTACATTGTTTTTGTGGGAAAAATCAAATACATTTGTTTCCATCTAACTGTGTGTTCTGAGTACAAAAAACAATATTCTAAAAATATTTTACAACACACTTATGTATGTACTGTCTGTAGTGAGTGTAACACTGAACAAAAAAGGCTTAAGTCCTTCTGATGAATGGAGAAGAAGTGTTTTCCATTCATCATAGTGTTTTACTTTGAAAACATCAGTGTTCAACTGGTTCTTATAAATGTCTATTCATATGATGGTTTGTGTCATTTGAAAACAAAATACCATCTTGAGAAGAAATAACATTGTTTTAAAGATTATTGTTTGGCCTTTTATGCCTTTATTAGATAGGACAGTGGATAGAGTCAGAAACAGGAGAGAGTGGGGAAGGACATGCAGGTTGGAATTGAACCCAGGACAGCCACTGCACCTCTGCACTTGGGTCAAACAACATAACCATTAGGCTATCAGGGCGCCCGAAATAACATTGTTTTGAATGTAAAGTTTCATTTTGCAGGAGAATTGAGGGGTTTGGTTCATTGTGTGTGTGTTTTCTGATTTGTGTGTACTCTGAGAGTATGACACATGATTTCAGAAAATGTGTGTAAACAATCGAGAAAAACTGTACTCACACACATAAAGTAACTTTCATACATCAGAGTAAAAAGAAAATCTATACAGCATAACATACTGTAATATAAACACATAAACAAAAAACAAGGAACATTATATGGAGCCTACAGTGCTGTAAATAAAGCTGTCCTCACCGTCCCTCTCCTGGCCACCGTATGTTCATGACTAATTTTGACAATTGAATAGACTATTGTGCATGTGATGACTTATACAATGAAATGATGCTGACATGTTTTGGAGTGAACGACCATTAGACTGAGAAGTCAACAATCAGTTTAGATCAACAAGATCTATTCACTTGGATATAGTGCTAAATGAAGGCTACCTGTACTGAATCATTTGCAAAGATGTACTGAGATATTGAGACAAGTACTGAGACATTTGCAATTTGATGAAATGAAGGAGAAATGCCATTCTGTTGTGAACAATTGCCAAGTAGTTTGGAGGTTTGTCCATGTTGTTTTGAGAATGTAATTTCAGTTTCGAGAAATGAGCCAAACCTATGGAGAAAAACTGTAAGTTAATAACCCCTTGGGTCATTGTGGCCGGGAGTTCTCCTTTTGCAATGCTTTCTAAAAACACTTTAAACAAAAATGGTGCCACCAACTCAGTGAACATGATATAAAATTCTGCAATTATTCCATTATTTCCAGGTGACCGATTGCTCTTCAGGCGTTTTATGGCATCCTTTACCTCTTGCTGACTAATTGGAAGCTCACATCTTAGCTTGTCTTCACGGCTTATAGTTTGAACTGAATCCACCCGACAGAAAAATGTTTCCATTTCTCTATAATCAAATTTTGTCTTGTAAAGAGATGAAAAATAATTGTAACAAAACCGGGATATTCTCTTTGCATCATCTGTAACATTTGTTTCAATATTCAGCTCGGAGATTGAGTTATACTTAGCTCTAGACTTCTCCAGTTTATAAAAATAGGAAGTCATCTGCTCCCCCTCTTCCAACCACTTTTGCCTCGACCTAATAAAAGAGCCTTCTACTTTCCTTTTAAATATGTCATCAAGTTTCTTTTGCAGTTCTGTCAATTTCAATTGATCATTTTCTGTTAGGCTTTCAGGTGAGACGGAAGTGAGAGCAGTAATTTGAGAAATAACGTCCTCCTCTGTTTTACGTCTTGATTTTACTAAATTGCTGCCGTAATTTCTCATGTATCTACCAACTTCATATTTAAGAAATTCCTAGTTTTTACAGTACATCTCTTCACGTTGGGCTTTGCCCCAATAGTAATTTATCAGTCTGGTCAGTTCAGCTTTTACATTATCATGTTTAAGTAAGGAACCATTCATCTTCCAATAAAAATTTTTTTTGGCACAGGTGCTGCCTGGAGACAGAATAATATCAATGGATACTGCTCTATGGTCAGTCAAAGGGATAGGCAAAATATTAACAGATATGGAGTCCTTATGCAAGGAGCTTGGCACAAGCCAATAATCTAATCTTGATTGCCTGGAGCCATCCCTGTTACTCCATGTAAACGATCTATTGTTAGGAAACTTCTCCCTCCAAATGTCGATTAGATCATACTTATTCATTAATGCTTTTAGGGATAAGTTTGCGACTGATAATTTTCCAGGTGGCCACCTATCTTGCTGCTCATTTATGACTACATTAAAATCACCACCAATGATTACATATGCATTAGGAAATTGTAGAGTGAGAAGACTAATTTTGTGGTCCAGAGTTTCAAGATGCCTTTCATTCTCCAACCTGGCATTGTATCCATAGATATTAATCAAAATGAAAACGTCATTTTTTAATTTAACTACTAAACATACAAAATGACCATGAGTATCAAGTACAGTGTGTAACACATCTCCCCCAAAATTGGATTTTATAATAGAGACCCCTGCAGAATGCACTGATCCATGCGAAAACCAGATAGTATTACCTCATTGATTTTTCCAAAAAACTAAATCCTCGGTCACTGAGTGGGTTTCTTGTAAAAAGGCAAAATCGACTTTAAGCTGTTTAATAAATAAAAATAAAGCTTTACGCTTAACTCCATCCCTTAATCCCCTAGAATTTAAAGAAACAATGGACAAAGACATTTAGTAGGCTGAAAAAAAATAAAAGTACAACAACACACGTAAACAAAAACAAAACAAAAAAACAAAACAAAACAAAACAAAAATTATAACCTTAGGCAAACTTCAGAAAATGCACCAACTAAAGTAGGCAGGTCGATTACACCTGCAGCACCTTTTCCTTCAAACAATTTATGTCAAAAGGAACAACATTCATATTGTCAAACTATAGACAGGCCTTATACAGGAACATCAAAGGATAAGTTTTACTAGTAGAACTAAACACTGTATGGCCAAACGTATCAGTAGACCTGTATTTTCTTCACAAAGGTCATTCGGGGAGTATTATCTCACCTTCTCCTTCAATGAAGGCATGGGCCCCGACGTAGTAGGCCTTCTTATGGCCGGCGCGTGCTCTGTCCACATACGGCCAAAGCTTCTCCCTCCGTTCCCTGTCCCTTTCAAAGAAGTCGGCTTTGAAAAGTAGCCCGTTGCCTTTTAGATAGGCAGATGTCTTTGCAGCTTCAAACACAGCATCTCTGTGGAACCGATGGCGGAATCGGATAATAATAACTCTGGGTCGGGGATCCTCTCCGGTTCTCCTCCCGAAGCCCAGCCTGTGTGCGACATCAATGTACTCCGCCATCATTTCAGTGTTGCTGCCAGGCATCACATTTTGACAGATCTCAATCACCCGATTGCAAACATCTTCCGAGTCTGATTCAGGTACTCCCAACAGTCTCAGGTTTTGACGTCTGCTGTGAGTTTCCAGTTGATCGACTCTTTTACGCAACTGCCACGAGGGCTGCTCAACATGTGCAACTTTCTGCTCCAAGTTTGTTACTTTATCCTTTACAGCTCCCAGATCGGTGCAAATACGCTGAAACTTATCCTCCAACCTCGATATTTTGCGATCAGTAACATCAGCTATAGAGTTAATCAGCTCTTTAAGCTCAGCAAATTGTTCATGCATTTCCAAATTCGTGCTCACCTCCGTAGCTTTCTTCTTTGCGGCTGGTGACTTGCCCGGCGTAACCGGGAGAGGAGGAAAGCCGTCTTCATAACCGATGTTGTTAGCCGCTTGAGCGTAATCATGTCCACCCGTGGCTAAAGTTTGAACCGGGCTTCTCTGTCCCGCAAAGGAAAGATTTCTTTTAGTAGACAGGCGCGCAATATTGGGCACTCTCTGTGGTCGTCTGTGCATTTTAATTGATATTTTTTCCAGAGACCGGCCCAAAACAATACCTTTTGACAACTTTAATCAGCTTTTGGTGCGTGGTGTCCTCTCACGAGGTGGTTCAAGCCGCCATCTTGGCCCTGATGCCGGTTTTTCCGCCCGGGTTACACAAGACACAAGCACCCCCATTCTGTCTTTTTCACCGGTCATAGTCATAAATACAGAGGGGACTTTTTATTCTGAGCATGTATACTTTTGAAACTCTTTTCTTATTATTAAAAGTATATTCATGTTTTCTTAGCTATATTAGAGGTTTAATTTTCTATATCTTGAAATTCTACAGTCTACTTGCATGTTTACACTTTTACATTATTTCAGCAACTGTATGAGATTAACAGATCATGTTTGATATTTAAATCACTTTAGTATGATTTTAGATCTGTAAAGACTGTAGGTCTTTAACAATTGGATCCGTACATTTAAAAAACTAGTGAAAAGTAAGTTCAAAAGATATTTGGCCTCTGACCTCTCATGGACAGTGAAGCTCAAGACCATCCCTTGGGGCATCTGCCCATCCATGACTGGGTAGATGCTGATTTGAATTTAGCTCCAAACCTTTCTGTATTGAAGAAAGTCACAGAATACAACTCTGAATTAAAACAGGGCTGCTATTTAATTGGGTTCTGTCTACTTATTATGGGCTTTCTTTGTGCTGTTTTATTAGGTTCTGTATACCTAATATGGGCTTATTAATGGGTCCTTTTACTTTTACTGGGCTTTACACAGGGTTTTTCTAATATTTCAGTTGGACTTCATTTTTCTTTGTTTTATTTAAAGTTGAACTTCTTAAGTTACTTTCCCAGTGCAACAGAGCAAACGTTTTCTTTACAACTATGAGTTTTAACGCTTAATATTTTTTGCTTCCAACACATTTTTTCATTGCAACTATGCAAAGTTGCCATCCTGTCTCTACGCTCCAGAACCAAATCATCTAGCAGATCATTACAGCGACGCATCCAGCAACCTCATTCTCCCTCCTGCGAAGGCTATGCAAGTATTTTTTTTTTTTATCAAACGTGTGAATTTAGAAATTACAATTGAATTCTCAATTACAGATTGATTTTAAATTGCTTACTGCTCTACCAACTGCTTCCAGTGACAATCATAGTTAATCATTTAGTTTGTTTATCGATATTCACTCAATCACTGTCTGTTGTTTGTTACATCATGATTGTCTTATTGTGTGTTTGTAGTGTTAGTTAAATGTTCTGCATAATCATCAGTTCTACTGTGTATTTTTTTGTTTGGGACCAGGGGGTCAGTTCATGCTCTACTTCAGATTATAAGACTGATCAACACAAGTAGATTCAATAATTTGTTAATATTCAATCTGGAATATTAGAAAAGAATTTCTGAATTTTTTATTTGATGGTGCCCCTGATAAACCAGTGCAAAATTTTGATCATAAAGTATTGCTTACACTATAAAGTGCTATTACTCTACATTTCTACATATGTGATGTGGCCACATAAGGCTACATATTTTGCTACATTACTGACTATATCAATATGATAAAGATTTGACACATTTAAGACGATGCGGCAGCGTAAAATATTTAAGCACCACTCAAAGAAAATGCTGAGGAATGGAACAGTCTCCAGCCAGTTGCAGGGTTGCAGTCTAAGTACCACAGATGCACAGACTATGTTAATTTATGTGATTTTAACAGAACTTTTACTCTAAAAGGTAAATGGACCCACCACACCTCCGGTCATCTTAGGTAACCTGACACATGAACCACCCACAGAACAGAACAGAATGCAGACCTCTTTGTGCATAGTAAGAGTTATTGTACTATTAATTTAGTCCATGGGAGTGTGCTTGAAAGATGGGTGTGCATAAATGTCAGTAGATCATATCATCATATTTGGTGCATACTGTTACAGGCCATGGAACTGAACCCAAATGAAGGTGCACAGAACAGGCTGAGGTCCCATCCACATGAAGCCAAAACACTTATAGTTTCAAAAATGTTCTTCATAAAGACGGAGCCATTTCAGTAAATGTGTCCGTCCACAAAACTTGATACGCCTGGAAATGATGTAAAACACATGCCAGGCCTGTTGGTGGCACTATGGTGCCGTAACATGAACATGAAATGCAGAAGAAGTACATTTTGCTGTAGCAATAATCATAAGCTAGCTGTGTCCCAATTCAGAGGTTGCATCCTTCAAAGGACCCAGCCTACCCGTCCTTCGAAGGCTGGGTCCGTCGAAGGACGGGTAGGCTGCATGAGAAGGCTGCATGAGCGATTGTTAAATGAGACGATCAAGCCCACGACGAACTTCCTGCTTGCGTCATGACGTCCCGTAGTGCCGCTCCAGTTGCCTAGCAACCCGGACTGCCAAATTTTTTATTCGAGGATCAGGATAAGATGATTATTTTGTAATTTTACCTCATTTTTTGACTGAACTTGATCCCGAAATTGTGATTTTTGTTTTTTTAATATGTTTTATATCCTTGAAGACTTGAGGGTCTTGTACTGTACGATGGTGCAGGACGAAACTGTCTGAAAACCAAGAAGCGTTCACAGCTGGTTTAAATCTGTTAACATCCACTGATATGAACTTCAAATATTATAAACCTCCACAGTCTCTGGGCTGAGTATTTTTGATGAGGATCACTAAATACATGCTGTCTGAACAGAAACCAAATGTAATTTATGTTAAACATGTTATCAGATATATTGGTGGAACTAAACCAAGAACAGTGAGGAGAGTCATGTTTTCACTGGTCTACAGAGAATTACCACCAATAGAAGCTCCAGCAGCATTTAGTAACCATTTTACTTCTTGTCCACATTTAATAACTTAAATAAGGATTACATATATGAATATTTAGGAATGAATAAGTCGATTTTGTGGTGGCCGCGGTCAGAAAAAAATTTGCCACAGTCTTTGTAAAATATAACTTAAAACTGAAGCTGTCAACTGGAAAGTAAACATTTTAAATTGCAGCGGCTCAACAATAACGTTATTCAATCGGTTTTTTAGAACAAAATTTAATGTTGTCAACATTTGTGTCGTTAGCTAAGCTGATGAATCCATCTTCTCCGTCAGCTGTCAGCAGTTAAAACTCCAGCTGTTGATCAAACTGTCAACGGCACGCAATGAATCTTGGGATATTTGGGGCTACGAAGGATACACCGATGCATCCTTCAAATCCGTGGAAATGAAGGACGCATTCGTCGGCCGCATTTGAAGGAGTCTTCGAGTTTTTACGAAATGGGACAGCCTTAGTCGTACCGCTGTGACGTATGCGGCCGACAAATGCAGCCTAAAAGGATGCAGCACCTGAACTGGGACACAGTTATAGACATACATACGTAGACGCCGCGTTGACTGCTGCTGCCGATTGGCGCCGACATGCCTATGCGGCCGCCATCTTGGTACAGTGCCACTCGCCCCTACAGTGCATTACGTCTATAGAGGAATGACATGTCTGCACTATAAAAGTGATCATAAATCAATCAGTTGTCAACATATATTGTTTGTTACAAATGTCAGACATGGAGGACGGACAGGCAGACATAAATAGAACAAAAGCAAGCCAGAAAACGTTCAGGTGTGTTCAGGTCTTTATTCAGAGAATTGCTTGTATTTGATTATTATCATTATTATTATTATTATTATTCTTATTATTATTATTATTATTGCTATTATAAGTATATTATTAGATCACTAATATTATAATGTTGCTATTATCATTATCATTTTATTATTAGATCACTATTATTATAATTAATATTGTTATTTTCATGATCATTTTGTTATCGCCATTATAATTAATATTGCTACTATCATAATAATGTTATTATTATTATCAATATTATTATAATTCTTATTGCTATTATCATTGTCATTTTATTATTATATCACTATTATTATAATTAATATTGCTGTTATCTTAGTCATTTTATCTTTATACTATAATTAATACTATTAGCATTTTATTCTTATCACTTTAATTATAATTAATATTTCTATTATTATCATCATTTAATTATCTCTATTATTATAATTAGTATGGCTATTATCATGATCATTTTATTATTATCACTATTATTGTGATTAATATTGCTATTATCATTTTATTATTTGAGTTGGGGGATTGTATTGCACTTGTTTTTTTATGGCCATGGCATCCAGCATCAGTGTCCCCCATCCATATTTAGTCTGGTCTTCCTTGCATCTTCTTCCCATCAACCAAAGTCAGCCACCTTTGTAAAAATTTAAAAAACAGTAATTTAACCACTTTAGCCCTTATAGAAGAAACTAAAGAGAGAAAATAGCATATCTGAAAGCACAACATGTTTCAGAATGCGTTATATGATGTGATGATTGATGTTAGCTTTTAGATTGGTAATATTCACTGTCACAAACATACTCTGCAGGACTAACGTGGTTAATGTATTTAACAATTGGGCAACATGAAGAATACCGTTGCAGTGTATGAGGATGCGGGAGAGGAAGATGTTGAGACTCTCTCCTTCACATTAAGGTTAGATACACAATACATGTACATATTAAATACATCAATATCTATCATTAATATTCTAACTGGTCAATCACTGCAGTCTAAGGTCTGTTTTTAATAAACAGACCTTAAGCGGCACAAAAGTCCGGCATCTTTTCCAGTTAGTCTAGGTCTATGTCAGAAGATTGTCTGCTGAAAACGTTAAGTAGACTTTGTAATTGGGTAGTAAAACCGGCATTTCTAAAACATCCAAGCATCCTGTGTCAAAGCTACATGTGTGCCCTTTTTAACAAATCAAACCGTTTGGAAATAGGTCAAAAATTCAGTGAATAATTCTACTTTAAGATTGTGGAGTACCTCTTACCTCCATAGACGCACATTCACTCCCCCCTCTGCTAGCCCTGTTCCAAGATGGCGGAGCTTTAGGCACGTCCCTCCACAGTCAATACAGCGTCTTCGTATGTATGTCTATGGCGATAATAGGGTGACTAGCTTCAGCAGTACACATGCGACACTGTACAGCGCCATTGTTGTTTTCATTTTCTGAGTTTGGCGCATGCACATTTATCGAGAGGTGGAGCTATGACACAAGCGTGTCAGAAAAAGAAGAGGATAGGGCATAAAAGCGGTGCCATGTAAATGGCGTTTTCAGATCTTTGCACTGTGAGACCTAGGTTCAAAAATGATTGTTTTCAGACACCCAAAATGCCGACTTTGTGTGGATGATACACAAATAGTTTGATGAACTATTTGTGCGTTTAAGCCTGGGCTCATCTACGTGTGGATGGGGCCTGAGACAACTCAAAGTTCAATTAAGATTTTATTAAGAACAGAATCAAATGAAATTGAAGCTAACTAAACAAAAGTAAGGCTGAATGAAACCAAAGCCGAATATACCAAAGGCCAGAATAATTTGGAAAAATGAGGGAAACTAAACTAAGAACTCACAATAAGGGAATTATGAAGAGGGTGAGCAGGCTTCTGGGAACCGACAGTCCGGAGAGCGCCAGAGGTGGCGGGCTGGCGGTGGAAAGCGGCAACCGCGTCAGCAGTGAGAAGTTGGAGAGAACCGATCCTCTTCAGGAGCACGGAGGAGGGTATGAGGATTCCGAGATCCGACAGACGTTCGTCAGGACAGAGGGGGGTGTGGAAGCCGGAGGAATCCTCGTCAGGACCAGGGAGGAGGGTATGAGGATCCCGAGATCCGGCAGACGTTCATCAGGAACCGGACAGCACGGCAGCAGAACTGTGGCACAAGAAACACGGGTTAGTGTTCAAGACACAAGAAAACTCAGGTGAATGTGTTTGGCCAACTACTAACTGCAAGAAGCAGAAGCTACAGTCTGGCGGGGACTGATGAGTTGAACCGATCTTTATTAAAGAGATGATTGCTCAGTTGTGCTGAATCATGGCTGCCCGTAGTTGCTGCTGATTTGATTACAGAATGGCTGCAGCCATGGGAGAGAACCCAGGCTGCAGGAAAGCAGAGGGAGGAAGGGGAAGGAGGGCGTCAGGTTGGAGCAGAGGCAGGTCGGGGGGGGGCCCTGACACATACACACTAGAGCCGAGCATGTGCACTACTGCTCTTGTGGTGTAGTTTCTGTGCCCACAAATTTTGGATTGCCAAACACAGACATGCGAATTGTACAAATTCTCCAATACTTGGGAGATGACATTTATTATTTATCCGCACTTGCACTGTGGATAGTATAACGCTGGCCTCTTTGAGGATGTGCTCCAGTCAATAAGGTATTAGGGGTCACTGAATGGTTTGATGAGTGTGAAAAGGATGTGAATCAGGGCGGGATGTGAATCTATGGCCTTAAAAGTCATCAGAAAAAGATTTTTTTAATGGCTTAAAATTTTTCTCAAATTATTCTTCCATTCTATGTTTTACATAATTTATTTATGTAGTTATAATGCTGATTTTTTTTTTTTTCTGTGTTCCATACTGAGGTAGTTTGTGTATTAAGGTGGTCAATGGAGGAAAAAAAATTTTTGGTTGTCCATTCTTATGTTGAAAATTGTTATAATGTACAGTATATGTCTAAAGTTATCTTTGTGTGTTTGCGTGCCTGGAGTAGCATCACTGTATTCCTATGCTGCTCTCTGCCCACAGGGAACTGCTCTCCTTCTGTTCTTGAGCTCTATTGATGCCATTGAATCAGTTCAGTTGTATACACATGCATGCAAGGCCCAACAATATTTGATCAGCGCATCATGACTTCCACAGGTGAATTACAAGGATGAATATATTCAGGATGTGTCACGTTGTGCGCTTTTATCATGTGCTGCTTAGCCACAGGCTAGCTTTTAATTGGCTTCCCAGAGACATGTAAACATCAGCTTGCATATACAGCGAGTGAACATCAGAGAACAGGAAACAAGGGGGGATGAAAAGGGTGAAGCAGATAACGCTCTCTGGAACATAATTCCAAAATGTACGATTTCCTGTCTTTATGCCGAGAAAGCCTGCCTGTTTCTGCATTACCCATCCCACAGAGGACGTAACTGAAATGATGGTTAGTGAAACCTGGGGACTGCTCTTCTTCACACCAGACAGCAATAATCTGATGACTCCCCTTGTCACATGTAATGTAAGTCAGCCTGACATGCACTGAGTAGATAAAGTCGTTTTTGGAGGCTTCAAAAGCACAGGTGTGAAATAAAACTGGTGTGTATGAAATAAATGTACCAAATCACGGTCAGTGCATGTAGCCTCTGCGCAGTTGGATGTCTTTTGACAAACTTGTGGGTTTGTTGAAGTGTTTGCAATCCCCGAAACTCACCTCCCCAAAACCATTCATCCTCATGCTGTCTTTTTCTTCTAGCTCTGCTCAACATCCCTGTTTCATTTCTAATATTTCACAACACATTTTGAACCTCTGTTTACTCATCTGCTGCATGGATACAAAGAAGCATCAACTTTCTTTTAGCAAATCAACTCATGAATAGAGACATTACAGCTTTGTGTTATGAAACAAAGAGGGGAGGGAAAGCTTCTGTTTTGAAGGTTAACTAAAAAAAGGCTTTGTTGTCTTATTCAATCTGTGTATTAAATTCCTCTTATATTTTTGTTTTTCTCATAATTGTCTTTTTAAAATGCAGATCACATAGTTTGTTTAAACAGTGCTTGGCCTTGCCACAGTCATTGTAATGATAGACCTACGCAATCAGTGAAAATAGTTCTGTGGTGATGTGTGATAAACCATAACTCTGTCTAATGGTAGCAGTGGAAGTACGAAACTAAAACGTGATCAGCAGTGGAAGAATACTTCTATATTCTAACTCAGCAATATACTGCGTTATATGCCTATCATTCAAAATTCTGTCTCTCTTATTGTTACTATATTTCATTGTTTATTTTGATGGAACAACATGTGAGCAGCATTTACTGTTGTAGCTGGATAGGGGATAACTAATTTAAAGTCCAATGTAAAAACTGTTACCAAAGGGTTACATGATAAATGTGAGTTGTTAAAAATTTTGGACAACTTTCCCTTTTGTGATATTTACATAAAATGTCTCTTTATGTGCATTTTCAGCCACACATTTCCAAAGCCCTGAGCAGAAAAAGGGAAAACTCTTAAACACTGCAAAAAAGTTTCTGGGCTTGGCTGAGGTAGAGTAGTTGTCATATCTATAGAAGCAAAATGTAACACCAGCTGCTTTCCTCACGTTTACTCTGAGCAGGGTGGATCTGACTTGGTGCTGGTGCAGCTGTAGTGGGTCATCCTTCCCTGGTGAAGCTTGAAGGTGTTGGCATCGCTGTTCTGTTGGTCAAAATGAGCAAAGCAGTGGTTCAATGTGTCCGGCAAATTCCTGTCTATGGTGTTTGTGTTTATTTGAGTGTCTTTGTAGCCGGTGAGTGTCTTCATCCCCTGCCACATCGTCCTGGAGTTGTTACTGTTAAAGTGCTTCTCTATGTGCTGTTTGTATCTGCGCTTGGCCTTTCAGATGCCCTTCCTCAGCTTCCCCCGTGCCTCTTTGTAGGCCTGTGGTTCTCCTGATTTGAAGGCAGAGTCCCAAGCTCTGAGCAGAGTCCTCAGTTTACTGCTGATCCACGCCTTTTGGTGAGGGAATACTTCAAAACTTTTAGTTGTTGACAAACTCTCTGTACAAGAAGTTAATGTAGGAGAGGACAGGTGATGTGTGCCCCTTCAGGTTTGTCTTTTCAGTAAATATTCCCCAGTCTGTGGTGTAAAGCAGTCCTGTCAGGGCTGAAGCAACTTCCTCAGTCCACACTTGAACTTTTTTAACAGATGTCCTCTGTCGATAGATTAGTACTCTGTATGCAGGAGTCAGGGCCAGAGAGAGGTGGTCTGATAGTCCTAGGTGTGGCAGGGGGTGGCCTTATCTGTGATGTTAGTGTAGACCTGGTCTAGGGTGTTCTTCTCTCTTGTGGGGAAGTTTACGATTTCGTAAAATTTAGGCAGGACAGAGTTAAAGTTGGCATGATTTACAGTTAGGTCCATAAGTATTTGGACACTGACACAATTTTCAGCATTCCAGCTCTGTACAACACCACAATGGATTTGAAATGAAACAATCAAGATGTGCTTTAAGTGCAGACTTTGAGCTTTAATTTGAGGGCATTTACATCCAAATCAGATGAACGGTGTAGGAATTACAACACATTTTATATGTGCCTCCACCTTTTTAGGGACCAAAAGTATTTGGACAATTGGCTACTCAGCTGTTCCATGGCCAGGTGTGTGTTATTCCCTCATTATTTCATTTACAAGGAGCAGATAAAAGGCCTGTTGTTCATTTCAAGTGTGGTATATTCATTTGGAATCTGGTGAGGTCATCTCTCAATATGAAGTCCAAAGAGCTGTCACTATCAATGAAGCAAGCCATCATTAGGCTGAAAAATCAAAATAAACCCATCAGAGAGATAACAAAAACATTAGGTGTGGCCAAATCAACTGTTTGGTACATTCTTAAAAAGAGAGAACGCACTGGTGAGCTCAGCAACGCCAAAAGACCTGGAAGACCACGGAAAACAAGTGTAGTGGATGACAGATGAATCCTTTCCCTCATTAAGAAAAACCCCTTCACAACAGTTGGCCACATCAAGAAAACTCTGCAGGAGGTAGGTGTATCTGTGTCCAAGTCAACAATTAAGAGAAGACTTCACCAGAGGAAATACAGAGGTTTCACCACAAGGTGTAAACCATTGATGAGCCTCAAAAACAGGAAGGTCAGATTAGAGTTTGCCAAGAAACATCTAAAAGAGCCTGTGCAGTTCTGGAACAACATCTTATGGACAGATGAGACAAAGATCAACTTGTACCAGAATGATGGAAAGAGAAGAGTATGGAGAAGGGAAGGAACTGCTCAAGATCCAAAGCATACCACCTCATCAGTGAAGCATGGTGGTGGTAGTGTCATGGCGTGGGCATGTATGGCTGCCAGTGGAACTGGAGCTCTTATATTTATTGATGATGTGACTGCTGACAAGAGCAGCAGAATGGATTCTGAAGTGTTTCGGGCAATATTATCTGCTCATATTCAACCAAATGCTTCAAAACTCATTGGACGGCGCTTCACAATGCAGATGGACAATGACCTGAAGCATACTGCGAAAGCAACCAAAGAGTTTTTAAAGGCAAAGAAGTCGAATGTTCTGCAATGGCCAAGTCAGTCACCTGACCTGAATCCAATTGAGCATGCATTTCACTTGCTGAAGACAAAACTGAAGGGAAAATGCCCAAAGAACAAGCAGGAACTGAAGACAGCTGCAGCAGAGGCCTGGCAGAGCATCACCAGGGACCAAACCCAGCGTCTGGTGATGTCCATGAGTTCCAGACTGCAGGCTGTCATTGACTGCAAAGGATTTACAACAAAGTATTAAAAAGTGACAACTTGATTTATGATTATGTTAGTTTGTCCAAATACTTTTGGTCCCTTAAAAAGGTGGAGGCACATATAAAATGTATTGTAATTCCTACACCGTTCATCTGATTTGGATGTAAATGCCCTCAAATTAAAGCTCAAAGTCTGCACTTAAAGCACATCTTGATTGTTTCATGTCAAATCCATTGTGGTGTTGTACAGAGCTGGAATGCTGAAAATTGTGTCAATGTCCAAATACTTATGGACCTAAATGTAAGTCCCAACAAATCAGCTTTTGGATGCACTTGGGCCCTCAAGGCCAAACTGGTGCAGTGGAAAGCCTTACTAGATGCATTTTTTGCACTACTTAACTATTGTGCTGTTTGTGATCTTGCAAGTTAAATAGTTGTAGTTTATGGAAAAGCATTTGACCATTTATTCTCAATCCTTGATATTAATCATCAGTTTCATCCACTTGTTCAGTTTTGTCAGAAAAAGACAACAAGTGAGGAATTTGCTCTCACTATTTAACTAGTATAGAAAATAGCATGCCAGTGGTTAACTAGTGCGTTTAATCTGCCTTTGAATAGTTAACATGTCAGACCTTTTGCAGTTTACTAGTTCACCCAGTTCACATGAGTTCCCTTTACGCTTAAATCTGCACCATCTGCTTTCCAAAAAATGATGCAGACAATACTGAAAGACTTACCAGATGTGCAGAATTACCTGGATGACATCTTAGTCTATGGAGCTTCAAAGGAGGAACATGATCAGCGTCTCCAAGCTGTCCTCAAGTGCTTGAGCGATGCAGGACTACAAATCAACTTCAGCAAAAGCTCATTTGGTCAGAGCCACATTACTTTCCTGGGCCATGTCATGTTTTCCCCTAGAGAACATTTCACTGACTGAACCTGAACAGGACTTGCTTGTTGAGATAGCTGAAATCTCCTCAACTCTCTTTGCACTACCGTTTGCTGACTTTAAAGCTGAGTCTGAGGACTGTCCCAAACTCAGTCTACTGCAGCAGGTTACTCAGTGTAAATGGCCAAAGACCAAAAAGTCTCTTACCATTGAGTTACAGCCCTACTTCATAATGAGACATGAACTTGCAGTTGACTCCCCTCTGATTTTCCGCGGTACACGTTTGGTTGTCCCCAAGTCACTCAGTGAGTGCATAGTACAACTCGCACATGAGGGTCACCAGGGCATAGTGCGCACCAAACAACACCTTAGAGAACTTAACTGGTGGCCAAACATGGACAATCTAGTTCACACTGCCCTCTCCTCCTGGACAGTGTGCCAGTCATGTGATAAAACTGCCAAAGCATCACCTGCCCCATTACAGCCTGTAGAGTTCCCATAAGGCCCCTTTCAAAATGTGGCTGTGGACATTGTCGGTCCTTTTGAATGTGGACCATATGACTGCAGATTTGCCATTACTCTGGTTGATTACTTCAGTAAATAGCCAGAAGTAGCCTTCACCTCAAATGCAACTACAGACCTTTCTTTCATCTGTTTTTGCATGTGAAGGTAATCCCTGTGTTATTACAACTGATAACGGTCCACAGTTCACTTCTTCTGATTTTGCAGATTTTCTGAAAGAAAGACGAATCAAATACATTAGAACAAGCGTGTATCATCCACAAGCAAACGGATGTGTTGAAAGATTCAACAGAGTGCTCAAAGACTGTATCCAAGGAGCACATGCAATTCAAACCCCTTGGAAGCTTGCAGTCACTGTCATGCTCCAAAATTACAGAGCTACACTCCATGCCACAACCGACGAGTCTCCTTTCCAGCTCCTCAGGGGAAGACCTATGAGAACCAAGCTTCACATACTGCCACAACGTGACCAAACAGGACAATACAAAAAAGGGAGATCCAGAGTAGCTCTGCAACAGGCTAGAAGTAAGAGTTACACAAACAAAAAGAGAGGTGCTAAACCCCCCAGAATTGCAGTTGGAGACAAGGTGCGTATCCGCAAGCCTTTTCATGTGGGAAAAGGAGAGAGACTGTACACGGATCCTGTGTCCGTCCAGCAGCAAACTTGATTCAGCACCTTCATCTTGAGTGATGGGAAAAGATGGAATGCCTCACGCCTTTCTCTCTGCCCGGAGAGAGCAGAGGAACCACCACAAGATGGTACTGCTGAGGGAAATACTGGCTTGACAGAGACTTTACTAAACTGCACTGCTCCACAAAGAGAGCATAAACCACCAACGTGGACAAAGGACTATGTTATGAAGTAGTCTGAGTAAAATGTTACCAATGCTGTTTCAAACATTTTGAATTTAAATGTACTCCTTTAGTTAAAATGGTTAATACTTGAGCTGTTGTGACTCCACTAGCTGCTGATTTTACTTACTTAAAAGTTGAACATTCATCTAAGTAATGCACTCCATTTTGTTACAGGATGTATTGCAGCTATTTCCAAGTATGATTTTGAAAGAAACAAAAGCTTATGTTACATTAAAGTTTGAAATGTGAATTACTTACAGTTGCACTAAATTGCTAAGCACTGTTCTAAATGTGTATTAAGAGATGTTTTATGAATAAGAGGGGAGATGTTGTGTCTACAGATGCGCTATGCTATGCCTTAGTATTACAATGATATACTGCTGCACGCCTGACCAATAGAGGGCTGTTACAAGGCTGATGAGAAAAAGAAAAGAAGACAGACAGAGAGAGAGTGCAGAGTGTGATGCCATTGCTATGTACGTATGTGGATCGATGCAACCTGGCTATGGCTCATGATTAAAGTTCATGAAGTGTTACTAGGACTGCTAATTTTTACGCCACCAACACAACAAGTGAGTAACAACCTTATTGTGGGGTTAAAATGAATCATCTCTGTAGATCAGAGACACTTATATGTCTTCATCACTGGTTCAGAGTGCCAGGCAAACAATAATAATAAAAAAAAAGTTTGACTTCGGCTCAATCCAAATTGTAGATTAATAAGTAAATAACAACCTTTATAATGAGTCAGTGACACTGATGTAATTGTACGTGTTTTAAAAGCCTCTATGAATGTGCTTCACTTGGTAGCCTTCTAAAAACAGTAGTATATTGCATTTTAACAACAGATGTTACCAAGTGCAGGGACCTCCAGGGTGAAAGAGATTAAAGTTTATCACATTGCTACTCCTAAGACACATACAACAATTGTAGATGTTTCTTATGGATGAAACCTTGATAATACTACCTTCTTCCCTCTAAGGATGTGCATCAATAAGTTAAAAGAAGGAACTCTGCTGGCAGCAGCTGTGAACTGTTCCAACTCAACCTTAGTGTCTCAGTGGTTTATCTTTAGCTCTTCATTTTGGCCCCCTACCTTTGATTTGTTCATGCAATATCCTAATGGACTTCACCTTTGCATGTCTGTGGTGTGTCCATATGCATGTATGTATATATGTATGATCATTTAGCTGCCTTAGTGAAATAAACTATATTGTGGACACTTAGGCAGCTCACCATAGTAACCTAATGAAATCAGCAAAGGATTAAGGCTGGATGACTGCACTGTTTTAGGAAAATCAGTGGAATACTGCAATTAATAGATGGGAAATGAAGGAGAAAGTCAGCAAGGTGGGATAATTTGAGGACACAAAGCGGTTAGATTTTAGGACAACAAAGTAGAAAGGATTGTTAGAGCCTGATATGTAACAATGACCTGAAATGTAACAACGACCTGGGCCCGTATTCACAAAGCGTCTTAGAATTCTCTAAGAGAGCTCCTAACTTAGCCTTAAAATTCCTAGCAAGGAATCTTAGCTTAAGAGTGATTCAGGAGGTTTCTGAGAGCAACTCTGAGCAAGGAGGGTACAGAAACTTTTATCTTAGTGAGGAGGTGTGGTTGACCCCGTTGCTAGGTGTGACTTTAGTCTTCTAAAGGCTGTGATTGGTTGTTACAAAAAGGGGGAAAGACAAAAAAAATGCTCTCTGCACTCCCAGTAATGAATGGACAATAAAATCAACCGATCATATAACTTGGACTGTATTCAGAAATGTGTAATCTTGTCATTAATTTTATGTCATGATGTTGAAACTCGGCAACATTAAATTAGTTGTGACACAGCTTCAAATGTTTGAACGTATCTCATTAACATGCCGATTATATTGATTTGCTTATTTTTATGTTCACTGTCCATGCTGGTCATTTTACTACATGTTTGTCTGTTTAAGACACTCTTAGGCTTCTTTAAAGTCCTCCTCCCTACTCCTAACTGTTTTTCACCTTAGGAGCTCTCTTAAGGCCTAAGACGCTTTGTGAATAACTTTTATCTTACCAAGGGAAAATTCTTAGAAAAATCTTAGAATTAGAGAAATTCTAAGATTTTTCTAAGAATGACGTGACTAAGAGCTACTTTTAGCGATAGGATGCTTTGTGAATACGGGCCCTGAAATGTAATAAAAAAATGTAAGAAAACCTGAAATGTAATAACTGGTCAATAATGTAACAAGATGCTGAGCCCAAAACATAGAAACTTTTTGCCCAAAATGTAACAAGTTGTTACATTATGGGGCAGGAAAATTATTTTTCTCATAATAGTGGTTATAGTGTAATAGTTTTATTACATCATAGAGTGAGTAAATAATTTATGGATTAAAAGGCTTATTGCTTCAATGTGTGTATATATATATACACATATATATATATATATATATATATATATATATATATATATATATGTACACATGTACATTCCCTGACAAACGGACAATTTTAAAATGGCCACTATGATTATTTCTTGCACCTACTGTAATCACTGTATGTACTCCAAATGGCCTGTAACTTCACATGCATGATCAAACTCCGGCCCTGATGACACCCATATAGTGATATCCTTTCTCAGTGGCAAGCACGCCATGAAACAGGAAATACAGTCTAACTAGTCTGTATGTGCTCCTATCAGCCTAAAACTTCACAGGTATGATCAAAGTCCGTCCCTGATGACATGCATATGGTGATTTCCTGTCTCAGTCACCAGCACGCCATTAACAGGAGGTTCATTCTAATTACACTGAACATGCTCCAATCAGCCTCTAACTTCTCATGCATGATTAAAGTCTGGACCTGATGACATGCATATGGTGATATCCTGTCTAAGTCGCCAGCACGCCGTGAAACAGGGAGTGCACTGTAATTTGACTGTGCCTGCTCCGATTGCCCTGAAACTTCACATGCACAATAAAAGTATGCGCTCCAGTTGGCCTCAAACTTCACGTGTGATCAAAGTCTGGCGCAAAGCGAGGACCCATCCAACGCTGCTTGCAGCTTTAATTTTTTTTTGTATTTTGTCGTACTGTGGCCATGAAAGTGTCTTTTGGAGCTCCCAACTATTTCCAAAGTGTTACGGAGGGAACCCAGGCGCAGACACAGAATTGGCAGACATGCAGAATGCTTAACTTAAGATTGCTTTAATACAAGCAATCTTAAGTTAACAAACTAGAACAAAGACTAACCCTGGTGACAACTTAAAAACAAACCCAATACAAATACATAGAAAACTACAAGACCTTACAAAACTCAAAACTAACATGGAAGGGAAATGAAAGGAAAACTTAATTTACAAGCAAAAACTAGACTACTAAACAGGAACACACAAACCAGACTCAGTGTGTGTGTCCTAGAGTGTGTATGTAAAGGTGTAACGCTAGTTTTGACATAACTGGGTTTGTTTTTCTAACAATATCTTTATTGAAAGTGTAGAAAACAAAACAAAACAAAAGGCCAGCAAAATGGAACGGATCTTGTTTGTAAACCGTTAACCACCTGTATGCAAATCAAAGCTTAGTGACTCAGTACATTCACAGCTATGCTTGGCAAAGACGATGGATGGATGGATGGATGGGGTGCTCAGCCTATGAAGCACTGCAAATATAGGGGCAGTTTGAAAATGATTGGGGGTTGAGGAGTGTAAAAAAAGTGGGAGGTATATGTAGTTTTAACAAAAACAGGTTGATATAAATGTTAAAAAAAATATGGCACAGAGAAGTTCAAGGGAAGAAACCTCCACATCATACACTGGGTTTGGCTTTATTTGTTGTCTTTTTAATTCTGCATTATTTTGTCTTTTTGTGATTGACGCAAACCTTATATTTTGTCTCGCAGTTTCCCCTTAACAGGGTAAACTGGACCAGCTCTCCGTTTCTAGGGTTAGGTTCTAAACTGCTCATAGGTATTACCTAATAAGTTCAGCAGAACAGCTTAAGCTGGTGGTGAGGGGACTCGCCTAGCTCTCACTGTCTTCATCCAGACGCCTACCCCGCTTACTCGGACAGAAAACTACACTAAGCAGCCTCAATAGTCCAGCTTTCTTGTCAGTCACATCTGTTAACGACAGCTCCCTCCTCTGTTGACAACGGCTCTTGGTGAATTGCTAGGTTTAGATTTTGAGGTTAGGAAAGAAAAAACCCCAAGGATCTTTTTATTTAAGATTTTCAAATCTTTTCAAATAAGCTCTGTCGGCCTCTGCAGGTCATTTAGGGTGCTGAGACATTTTTGAGCAGAAGTCATGTTGGTGATTCTCCTCATAGTGTCCCACATTTTCCTGGGGTTGTTAGCAGCAAAGTGTTTTTCTATTGTCTCTCTGTGTTTCGTTTTAGCTTCTCTTAGCATGAGGTTCAGTTCTTTTTGTACCAGTTTGAGCTGAACCTTGTCCTGGTTCCTGAATGTTCTTTTTGTGGCTAATGCAGTCTTTAACCCCCTTGGTGATTTATGGTTTGTTGTTGGGGTAAACAGTTATTTCCCTTTTTAGTTTGGTATTGTCCACACAAAACTAGATATAGTCAGTGACAGTATCAGCAGCAGTGTCCACATCCAGCCCATGAAAGATATTCCACTCGGTACAGAGAACATATCCTTCAAGGGTCTCAATGCCGTCTTCAGTCCAGACTTGAACAGTCTTTCTCTGTGGTTTACTGTGTTTGAAAGCTGTTTTGTACGTGGGGATGAGGTAAATTGTTTTGTGGTCTGAGTTGGAGGGTGTAGTTTTGGCTCTACTCAAATATGCATTCTCCACGTTCCCAAAGCATTTGTCCAGGATTCTGTTCCCCGTTGTTCCATATTTTACATATTCATGAAAACCTGGGAGGAACAGTTCCAGTTTGCAATGGTTGAGGGCAAGATGAAAGCTGGGGCCTCCAGGCACCATTGGAGTTGTTGCTGGACACAATCTGAAATGTAGGTGGCTGCACTGGTGGCTGGGGGGATGTACACAGCGCAGATATTATTCCCAAACTCCCTCAGCAGGTAAACAGCCCTCAAACTCAGGCAAAGAAACTCCACTTCGGGGTTACAGGTGGTTTCCCACACTGTATACTGTCAGCACCAGTTGTCATTAATGTACACGTAGACACCTACATCTTTGTTTTTCCTCAACGTCTCCGTCCTGCCGGCTCGTATGAGAGAGAATCCCTCGATCCCACACAGAGAGTCTGTGATGTCCTGGTGGAGCCATAAACACCATGGCGGAGGCGTCCCGGTGCTCAGGGCAGGCTGAAGTAAGGCTCCGCAGCTTGTCCAGCTTGTTCTTTAAGGACCTCACATTGCCGAGTACCAGAGAAGGCAGTGCAGGTCTGCATCTTATCCTCTGGAGGTTTTTGTGTACTCCTCCTCTCTGCCCTCTCCTCCGGCGGCGTCTCCTCTGGGCTGTACATTGAATCTCCTCCAGCAAGTCGAGGGGTGGTGTGCTACCTGTGGAGCAGAGGGCCCACAGCACATCTCTGGTGTAGGACAACACTGCCATGTTGTTGTTTACTCATGGCAGAGGTTTTTGTGGCCGTAGACTCCATTCAGAGCCCTGACGTATGTTAGCTCAGAGTGAGAGAGACGCGAAGATGAATGAGTTGGGAACTTGAAGTTGGAAAAGTCAAAAATTAGAAGTTAAAAGTTAAAGTTAGGAAAAACTGCAGCAATCCACGGAGCCCTGGTCGCAAACATGTTGCGCTGTTGGAACCGCCGGAGCCGCCGGAACTGCCGGAACTGCCAGAACTGCCGGAACTGCCGGAGCAGGAAACCATCTCCACATACCATATTTTGAGTCATATTGGTTGGATGGTGCTGCATTTTTTAAGGCAAGAGGAGGATGTAAAGAAATAATGCTGAGAAGCCACTAATTTTCATATAGTCACTTACAACACAACTTTGCTTCAAACATACTGGTCTACAAGCTCCACTCATGAAAGGAGTGCAGCGATGCAATTTAAATTATTTCATTGAGTGTCTAAGCACACCAGGGAACAGGTTTCAAAGGGAGGTTTTTCTAACCGTTCTGAGAGTGAAGCGGCCTGTGTTCCTCAAAGAGAATAATAATAATTCAAGCTGCTCTAAAGGTATTCTCCCAAAATACAGTCAAAAGGAGAAAGAGAGTTAAAATGCATGTGAGAAAGGCATATTTGTAAGACAGTGCATATGGGCACAATATGTAAATGTGTCAGCATAGGTACAGTATTACAGTTCATATGGTTGTGGGACTTTGTGTGCCCCTCGAGTAACAGCGAGCAGAAGTAGTAGGACAGGGACAGACAAGATCTGATGACTAGAATAAATCCAATGAAATATGCAAGCAGGGAGAGTGAGTGGTAGAGAGCACCTTTACCTCCTTTTATTTTCTTCCTGTTGTCCATTGGGACAGGGAATGAAATGAAAACAGGAAATAGAAGGGATGAGATAAAGAGGAGGGTATGAAGTCATGTCCCTGGATGGAGCAAGGTAGGGATAGCTCAGAATAGACAAGAGATGGCTCAGGATGGCTCTAAAGCAGCACAGGTTGCTGCTGTGCCTCTCTTACTGTTCCTTGTGAAAAAGAGAGAGCAGCGCCCAGAGACAACCCTGGCATCAGGCAAACTTCGGAAATGTTTTTTAAAAAATGTGAAATTGGCTTGATTTTAAAATCTTAGGATCTCATCATAATCTCTGCTAAACTTCTGCTGTCTAAAAGCAAAAATAAAGAAATGTTATTTGCCATGTTACAAAGCAACCAATAAAGGCCACACCACCAAATGTGTGACATGTGGGTAACATTTTCCCATTATACATCTCTTATAGTTTGAAAAACAATTTACTATTATTTCTTTCATGTCTGCAGGTGCTGGTTTTGACCTTGGAAATAAGTGTAGTTCAAAAATGCTTCACTTAAATCATCATATTTTATAGTTTTGGAGGGATTCATGTCGATCATAGAACTTCTTTTTAATGTCTTGTCCAGCCAAACACCCAAAGGGGAGGATATTACTAAAAAGAAGTAGAGCAGATTAAGAACCATGAATAGACAATCAAATGTATTTGCCAAAAAAATACCAGTTTATTCAGACTATTTTAGAAAAGAAAATGAATGTCAAGCAACATTTATTGCACGCACTGCCCATCGTAAATATCTATTCACAGTGGTGGCAGCTGGTGACTCAAATTACTGGGAAGGACAGTAGAAACACCAGCCCATGGCATCTTCTTATTTTATACTAATTGGCTGCTGTTTTCTACATTCTTATATTACATGAAAATTCAAAACAAATGGCCTACACGATTTTCTTTGAGAAACAGTCACTGCAGGCTCTGGATAAGCATGAACCTTGTAAAGCCACATGTGATCATCCTCTTATCAAAGAAGATGTCTCTGGATGTCTCTTTAGACAGTTTGCTTTGCTGAGGCCCATTTGAATCCAGACTACTGCTATTTGAGAGTTCCCTGTGGGAACTACTCAGTGTTCACAGGCTTAAATTCCAATTACATGGAACCCTAACGCTAACCCTAACCCTACAAAAGCAAAAAAGAGGTTGGTCAACAATTACTAATTTGTTTCTCTAAATTCAATTTTGGAAATTTTATTAATGTGATCTTAATAGACTTACAATAACTTACAATGAAACTAGAAAATAAGATTTCCAGCCGTATACCATTTTAACTCTCAGCCGTGACCTTTGACTCAGTCACTCACATACACAGTCTCACCATGGGTTCAGCCCAGACAATCTAAGTCATCTGCTCCTGGGCAGCATCTCATCACTGTCACAGCCCCCAGTCCAAATCCATCCAACACTCCCCCAGGGATGCTACAACAAGGTACTCATTGCATTGGATAACAAAGGAACTAGGCTACCACCGGATTAATTAAAGTATTGTGTTCTGGTTGTTAATTTCTAAAGTCATAGAAAGACAGTTAACTACACAACTAAAGTAATTTCAGTAACACTTTATAATAACAATCAGTTGTAAAACATTTATAAGCTATTAGTAGATATTAGCGTATAGTTAACTAATCATGAACAAACAACTTATAAACATTTGTAAATGATTATTATATCATTTATAAATCATTATTAAATCATTTACAACTTAAGTTAGACATTTATAAGCTATTAGTAGATCTTGAACTAATCGTGAATAAACCTTTTATAAACATTTGTAAATGATTATTAAACCAGTTATAACTTAAGGTGTACAACATTTATATATGATTTATGCATTATTAGAAACACTGCATCAATATTGTTTGTACATGATTTATTCATCATCAACTAATGTTATTTAATATGTAGTAAAAAAAATGTTTGAATGATTTAAAAAAATATCCACTACCACCATTTGTTTATTCATGTTCAACAAATGATTTGTTAGACATTCATAAAAATTATATAAATCATTTGTGAATGTTATTGTGGCCCCTAATCTAAAGTGAAAACTATTCATTGTTTACATATGTCTGTTAATGTTTATACATGATTTCTGGAACTTTTACTCACCTCTTATGAACCATCTGGCTTTTATCAATACAGATACGAAGAAATAACTCACTTCTCTTTTCATGTTTAACAAATGATTTGTTAGACATATATAAAAAACAATCTATAAATCACTTGCAGATGTCCTTGTGTCCCCTAATCTAAAGTGAACCCTATTTATCATTCTCTAATATCTATTAATGTTTGCTCAACATTTTTTCCATCACATGTAAGAACTGTTGAAGACAACTTTGGGATCCATCCTTCTTTGTGACATTAAACAGTGACAGAATTAGGAGTACCGGGAGCATCAGAGTATAAAACATTTTATTTAAACAATCACAGCAACCAATATTTTTGATCTTGCAAAAATCGATTTGTGTCAGATTGACTTCCTCACAGCTTTCCCCCTGTGTGTTGTCCCGCCAACACCTCCTGGATTATACAGTAAGACAGTGTCATGATCCCCACTTTGGTCCTGCCTATCTCCCTCTTTCTCTCAGTTTTTCTTCACTCTCTCCCTCTCCTTCTCATTCTGTCCCTCTCACTCACCCAAGCTCTGCCTGCAGCTTGATTGCTGCATTTGTAACAGCTGCAGGCAGCAGCTCACCTGCACGCCATAATCATCAGCTGCCATAAAAGCTCAAGGTTTTCAGTTACACACCGCCAGATCATCGACTATGCTTTCCTGTTCCCTGCCGATCCCTGCTTCACATTCCTTGTGTTTCCCTTTCCTGCATGGCATTCTGTTTCTGGTAATGTGCCTTAGTAGCATTCTGTTTATTTTGATAACCCCTTCGTGTTGGCATTCTGTGTAGTTTGGTTATTTACTTTTAGTTATATTTTGTGGATTTGTTAAGATTTGTCCTCACTGTTCTTTGTTTTATAGTTTTGTGGGTTCTTGGAGTTTCTGCAAATTGTTTCTGTGTATTTAGTTATTTCATTTAGTCGGCGTTTGTAATGCTTTGAGTTCTGTGGGTTTTTCGTGTTCATGTTGGTTATAAGTTGCGTTTTTTTTTTTTAGATTAGTTCCATCTGTTCTTAGTTTTGAGCCTTGTGCAGTTTGTAGGTTTTGATTGTTTGTATTAGGTTTGGTTTCTGTTTTACCAGGAGTTTTAGTTCTGTACCCTGTATTGGTGTTTTCTGTTCCTTAATTAAACCTGCAGTTCAACACTCCACCCATCTGTTTGATCCTGTGTCTGCACCCAGGTCTCCGACAACCTCCCCCCCGTAACAGACAGTGGTTCCCAAACTTTTTCTGCAGGGCCCCCCTTTGGAAAATAAAAATATTTCCCGCCCCCACTACCTACATGTAACCACATAGCCATGCTCATATCTGACCTATGTTCTCAATAAACAATCCTTATGACTGTCAGTCCTTCATCCACCTCTGATCTTCTCATTAAGCAGCTCCTCCATGTCTTTGGACATGTCATAAATGTTGTGTGACAGAGGAATGGCCTTAAGTGTTTTGGCTGTTGCTTCATCAACCATTATAGAAACCATGTCAATAGCAGAAGGAAGAATTAATTCATCTGCTGTGCTGCTTTGTACACTGATTGACTTTGTGCCCCACTTTATAGGGGGAGTTAGGCATTTCCAGGTACACATGTTGTTTTAGTGAAACCACTCTGTTGTTAACGACAGTTGAGGAGTTTTTTTCCTGAAAAAAACAAGTGGCTATTCTCTGTGTTCGGGATGTATAGTCTCAAAGTGGAATCTAACCTGTTCGGCTTCATACGGTCAGAGGCTAATATTTTGAGACACACAACTAGGGATGGGTGTGGTTCAGATTTCATCGGTACTGCTACTTATACCGATGCTGCTTATTGATCTGGTACTTTGACAGTATTTTTATCAGTACTTCTTTTTTTTAGTTTTTTTTTTAATAACATTTTAAAAATATATATATTTTAAAAGATCAATAAAGCAGTATTTTGAACAAATCACCTTTATTTGCATTAATGTGGTGATGATTACACTGAAAAACTACAACTAGACTAGAAACTAGAACAAACAGAGGCATGGAGCAGCCACATGATTAAATCCCCACTGCTCTGAGCTCTGAAAGTGAAACTACCTCTGGACCAGTTCAGATGATGCTCTGACTTTCAGACTAACTTTATGAACACACCCACAGCTGAACAATCATGGCTAATGATTACTTTTAATAAATTACACATGTTCATGTCATTCAGCTAACTTTGCATGTGGGCTTAGTGCCGCTAGCATACATACTATACCTGAATTAATGAGGGATGAGCTATGAGCCAGGCTGTCTAAACTTTGTACGTGACGTACTTTAGCAAGATGTTTCTGATTGCTGGTGTTTCCACCCTTGCATTCAAACTTGCTGCACTTGTGGCAACGAGCATAGTCTGTGTCAGTCCTACTGAAAGCTGCAGGTGAGTGACAGAGAGCTACTCCAACAGGCAGCATTCACTTCTGGATCTAGAGAGGGACAATGCCTCATAGATGCATGTCTTTATCTTCTGATAAAAACAATGAGGACTGGTGAGACAAATTGCTAAATAAAATTCTTCCTACGTTCTAAACTACCGTCACCGTCAGAGCTTATCCATCCTCCAGTCTTGAAAAATGATGCCTCAGGGCTCATTTACTACCAGGGCTCGGTACCCATCCCTACACACCACACGGTGGCCTCTCTTCATTACCCACAGTTGTACTTGTGAAGCCGAGGCATGCTTCGTCATATTTTCTTGTCTTTGTTTTGTTAGTTGTGAGGTTTAGTGTTAATTCATCTCCTTTCCGTTTACCTCGCCGTCCTCTTGTCAATAACTTCTCCATCCTTTGCTAGCTTATACTGCACTATGTACCATTAGTTTACGTTTAGCCATGCCAGGCAGGGTTGCCAGATCCACAGTTTTTAAGCAGAATTGGGTTACTTTTCAAATGTTGCTGCTGGATGTTTTTGTTTTGTCTGCTGGCTAGATGGAACTCTTTTGCATGCAGATTACATCAATAATATCTATAAATATACATCCATAACTGAAGTGAAATAATATATTTTTACTTAAATCTTACCAAACTCCAGTACATACTGTATGTGCACACACATATACCTGGCCACCCTGTCACTGCGCCCCATCCCCCCCCCCCATAACCCCGTGCCCCCCCAAGGGGCAATAAGAAAAATAGGGTCATATATTTATATGACGTTATAACACCAGCTAAAACAATTACTACTATTTTAAATAGCACAAGTTCTTCAACGTTTCATCTAATGCCAACTTATTCCCTTGCATCAGTTTGCTTTGACTATGTGGGATTAGCAAAACTATCCAAACCACACTGTTATGTTGTGTTGATAAAGCTGGCTGGACTTGCCCATATAGCTAAAATAGTTAACTACCTAAAAACAGTTTGTAGACTGTTTTCTAATTTGCTCTGATTTGATTCAAAATCAGAGCAAATTGCTGATGCTGATAGCTAGCATTCTGTATGCAGCATCCTACAAATTTTATCTTTAACCCAGATTGATTCATATCCTTCTAAATGCCCTGACATCTGGGCATTTAGAAGGATATGAATGTTCTGCTTTACATCAATTGTCTCATGGTGGGAAAAGTGTGAGGAAATAATTTTCTTTGGGAAGTGAAATGTTATTACTTGTCAGCTACCAGCAGTGCTGATCAGCTGTTGTAACCTCTCCCCCAGGATCCACACAAGTTAGGTTTTTATTTTTAAAAAATATGGTGTGAAAGTAAGACAGCTTTGAATATTTCTCGTTTTGAATGCTAAGACTTCACCTCCAGCACTAGACAGGTGGCATCAAAATATGGAGCAAAAATATACTGTATATTTTTACTAAGAGTAGCAGATACTTTCCACACGTTCCCTCTTTGTCAGTAAGTTATTCTATGCTATACAGACAACAGGGCATCCTGCCAGCAATAAGATGTACAAATACAAAATGTCTTCAGGTCCTCAACTTTTACAGTCTGCCTCTCTCTTTGTCTCTCTTTTCTCTTTCTTATTCATCACTTCTCAGTGGCTCTGTAGTATTTTGAAGTTCCCCTCACACCATCTACACTTCAGGGGGACTATAGGAGGTATTATATTTGCAAAAAGTGAAGGTCATCATTATGCAAAGGCAAGAATTTTTCTTGCGTTGTGTTATTCTAACTTTTCAACATTTATGTCCTTTTTTCCTTAAAGTTATCTTTGTCTCTTTTCTGAATTTGCATAACGAGATTGATGGGTAGCCTTGGTCCATACATAGTACAGTCTGAATTGCTGAGTGATTCAAATAGGTCTGACGTTATGCTCAGACAGAATGCTACCACCTGCAAAGTCACATGACAGATGGGGGCAGACAAAGGAAAAAGGAGTCTGTTTTTGCTTTAATTCTTTCTAGCTTAGCTCTAACTACTCTAAATAAAACACTTTTAGGGTAACTTCATATGATTGGGTCACCACAGCCTGAATTTCATTTGTAAACAACAAACACAGAATTAGTTGTAGGAATTCGTTATAGTTAGTTGTTGTCGTTTCCAATATTTCTGTATCACCACAACTCATTTAAATAAAGTATTGTCAGGCTGGCTGCTGCCAGGCCCAGATAGTGTCTTCCCTCCCCCTTTCCTTTTTAGGTATTTCCTGCTGCGTACCACCAGGTGCCTCCTGCCTCATCAGTCGGATCAGGGACAGGTGGAATGCATCCAATCAACCCCATCCTACTCGACTAGATAACCTGGCGTCTTCCTTCTCTCAGTGCTGGATCGTTGTACAAGCTCGTAGGGGTTCTCAGTTGTTCACAGTTTTCATCCCTTTTGTTATCTTAGTCTTCTAACCGTTGCTGTCCTTCATTTTTCCAGTTTTGGCTCCACCTGTTCCTGAAACCAGACCCATCCACCATCGTAAACCCGGACCACTGCCTTCCTCCCAAAGGAAGAGGACTTCCACCTGTGCTTCTCCATCCACCCGGCGCTCCTCACTCCACCATCCACCCGGCACCAGCACGCTGCCTTCACCCCCCTCCCACGTAACTGTAACCCGTTCCGAGCATTCTTGTCTAGAAGTATTTTGATGTTAAGAGTAATCGTAGCCTGACCTCCGTAGAGGTAGTCTTTGCCCTCCCCTGCAGAATTGCTCACGTATGAGCAGCTGTAGTTTTGCTTTTGCGTATTAGTAGTTTTAATTTCGCCTTTGTTTTACTGCTAGTTGTACTCCTGACCGCTAGAGGTCACTATTGTTTTCTTGAGCTCTGCGCTTCCGCCTTTCGTTCCATTTTTGTAGTTCAGTTATTTCTGTAGTCCTAAGTTCACTTTGTAAATAAAGACTTGTGTGACATTCAAGCCCGTCTGGTCATTCCCTGCACCTGAGCCAATCTTGACATTCCGTGACAAGTATAGAATTCAAAAATACTTAACTAAATAACTGAAACTGAATTCGAGACTACAGGCTGTCATTGACTGCAAAGGATTTGCAACAAAGTATTAAATAGTGACAATTTGATTTATGATTGTGTTAGTTTGTCCAATTACTTTATTTTCCCTTCAGTTTTGTCTTCAGCAAGTGAAATGCATGCTCAACTGGATTCAGGTCAGGTGACTGACTTGGCCATTGCAGAACATTCCACTTCTTTGCCTTTAAAAACTCTTTGGTTGCTTTCGCAGTATGCTTCGGGTCATTGTCCATCTGCATTGTGAAGTGCCGTCCAATGAGTTTTGAAGCATTTGGTTGAATATGAGCAGATAATATTGCCCGAAACACTTCAGAATTCATTCTGCTGCTCTTGTCAGCAGTCACATCATCAATAAATAGAAGAGATCCAGTTCCACTGGCAGCCATACATGCCCACGCCATGACACTACCACCACCATGCTTCACTGATGAGGTGGTATGCTTTGGATCTTGAGCAGTTCCTTCCCTTCTCCATACTCTTCTCTTTCCATCATTCTGGTACAAGTTGATCTTTGTCTCATCTGTCCATAAGATGTTGTTCCAGAACTGCACAGGCTCTTTTAGATGTTTCTTGGCAAACTCTAATCTGGCCTTCCTGTTTTTGAGGCTCACCAATGGTTTACACCTTGTGGTGAAACCTCTGTATTTCCTCTGGTGAAGTCTTCTCTTAATTGTTGACTTGGACACAGATACACCTACCTCCTGCAGAGTTTTCTTGATGTGGCCAACTGTTGTGAAGGGTGTAGCGTACAACGGAGCACAACATTCCAAGCTATCAAACAGATAATCCAGAGACGGTTTCTCAGAGCTGTAAATTGGGTAAGAAACCATTTCAGGAGACAGCTAACCCAAATCCCCCCTTTTTGGAGACGACAGGATGCCCCCCTCCTGCACCAGAATCTGATAAGGGCCATAAAAGTGCCAAAAGATGACGAAAACCATACACCTCAGGAGAAGACGAGATGGCACTCCTCCTAACACAAGGAACTCTTTGATTATTTGAACTAAACACTTCTAAATAATAAAATCAAAGAATTCAACGTCTCTGGAGTGATGATCCCAACATCTGGACTCTGTGATACCAGGTTGATCAGGACCAACATGGAAGAAGAACACATTGAATCTGAAGTATTTATTGAGATGCATACTCCGACACCAACACCCCCTCCTCTCTGTCACAGACCACCATAAAAGACACACAGTCATAAAGGCAGAGAGACCTTTTATCCTCAGCATATATACTTTTAAGTTGAACATTTGCTTATAATTGAATGTATATGCTTGTATCTGTAGTCACATTAATAGTTTACTTTCATGTAGCCTAAAAGTCTACTATTTGTAAGCTTATTCTTGTGTTATATCTTTTATTATCATTATCTCTGGAACCATGTGAGATAAACATATCTTGTTTGGTGTCGTTTTAATCACACATTTAGTGAGATTTTAGATCTGTGATCATCATACACATTTAACAATCGAATTTGCATGTTGAAGAAATAATCTTAAAGTATGCTCTAAAGGTATTTGGCCTCTGATCTCTCCTGGACAGTGAGACTCAAGACCTCCCCCTGGGATGGACACAGCCACAATTGGTCAGATGCTGATTTGAATTTGACTCCAAAACTTTCTATATAAAAGGAAAGTCACTGGAATGCAACTTGGGTTTTTTTTTTTGTTATTTTTCAAGGGCTTTTTCTTTCTTACTGGGACTTTGATTAAACTTTCTAAGGGCTTTTTACTGCTTTTAAGGGCTAAGTTTTTGGGATTTTAAAGGTCTGTTTCTTTTAGCATTTTTCTTAAACCAAGATTTTTACTTAACAGGCTATTTCAAAAGCTCTTTACAGAGTTTTTATTTACACAGCTCAACTTTCAACTAGGGTTCTTAAGATTTTCGTGAGCCGTGTTTTTCCATGATTACCTTTAAGTTAGACTTCTTAAGTTAACTTTAATAATGCAACAGCACGGACATTTTCTTTTAACTATGAGCTTCGACTCTTAGTGTTTGTATTACATTTTTACAACATGACTACACCAAAGTGCCTCCTTGTCTCTGCGTTCCTGATCCGACGCATCCAGCAGACCATCACAGCTGGACATCCTGCAGCCTTCCTCACTCCATCAAGGGCTACGCAAGTATCATTTTCCTTCTGCTAAATGGGTGAATTTATAAATTACGATTGGCTTCCAATTCCAAAGTGATTCTAAATTCATCACCTCTCTATCAGCTGCTTCCAGTGACGATCACAGTTAATTAGCTTATCTGCATTCATTCATTCATTCACTGTCTGTTGTTACGTCATTGTTGTTTATTGTTTGTTCGTAGGGTTAGTCAATAAATGTTTGTGTATAATTATCATCGGTTCTGCCGTGTATTTCTTTGTTTGGGAACTGGAGGTCAATGAAATCAGAATTTACGATTTTCAGCTAAGAGACTGATCAACTTCATTCAATTAAAGTCTCTTTGAGACTTAATCTAGAATGATAATTTTCTCAGCAATCTGAGATGGTGCCCCTTCATTAACGAGTGCAATTTTAATTGTAAAGTGTAGTTACACTGTATTATATTGGTGCATACTTACGCTACAAGGGGTTTTTCTCAATGAGGGAAAGGATTCGTCTGTCATCCACTACACTTGTTTTCCGTGGTCTTCCAGGTCTTTTGGCGTTGCTGAGCTCACCAGTGCGTTCTCTCTTTTTAAGAATGTACCAAACAGTTGATTTGGCCACACCTAATGTTTTTGCTATCTCTCTGATGGGTTTATTTTGATTTTTCAGCCTAATGATGGCTTGCTTCACTGATAGTGACAGCTCTTTGGACTTCATATTGAGAGATGACCTCACCAGATTCCAAATGAATATACCACACTTGAAATGAACAACAGGCCTTTTATCTGCTCCTTGTAAATGAAATAATGAGGGAATAACACACACCTGGCCATGGAACAGCTGAGTAGCCAATTGTCCAATTACTTTTGGTCCCTTAAAAAGGTGGAGGCACATATAAAATGTATTGTAATTCCTACACCGTTCACCTGATCTGAATGTAAATGCCCTCAAATTAAAGCTCAAAGTCTGCACTTAAAGCACATCTTGATTGTTTCATTTCAAATCCATTGTGGTGTTGTACAGAGCTGGAATGCTGAAAATTGTGTCAATGTCCAAATATTTATGGGCCTAACTGTATATGATTTATACATTATGAGAAACACTGCATCAACATTGTTTGTACACGATTTATTCATCATCAACTAATGTTATTTAATATGTAGGAAAACAGTTTTCGATTGATTTCAGGAAATATCCACTACCACCATTTGTTTATTCATGTTTAACAAATGATTTGTTAGACATTCATAAAATTATATAAATCATTTGTGGATGTTATTGTGGTCCCTAATCTAAAGTGAAAACTATTCATTGTTTACTAATGTTTGTTCATGTTTATTCATGATTTGTGGACCTTTCACTCACCTCTTATGAACCCGGAGGTCCAGGTTTGATGAAACCAACAGGACCACATCATCCGCAAAAAGCAGAGACGAGATCCCACGGTCCCCAAATCGGACCCCCTCCGGCCCCTGGCTGCGCCTAGAGATTCTGTCCATAAAAGTTATGAACAGAACCGGTGACAAGGGCAGCCCTGCCGGAGTCCAACGCGCACTGGGAACAGGTCCGACTTACTGCTGTAAATGTGAACCAGATTCCTGGTCCAGTCGACAGGGACCAAACTGATGAGATGCAAGATTATTAGGGCCCGAGCACTACAGTGCGGAGGACCCTATTGTTCCTGCTATGGTTCTTTGGCGGTTGGTTTGGCGGTTTGGCGGTTTCTTTTTCTTACGCCACTTTGATCTCAATTTGACCCCTTAAACATGCTCAAAAACTCCCCAAATTTGGCACACAAGTCAGGACTCCCAAAACAGTTCACACAACTGGTCAAAACTAAATTCTGTTCTCATATGAACAGTCAGTGCCTTCAAAATGCATCGTCCCTTTGGCATTGTGTGAGCACTGCAAGTCAAAATGTTTAGATGTTTTGTCACTATGGTAGATGACCATTGAAATACCCTTCATGTCCACCTTTCAGTCTGAGCCCAGTCCTTCATTGACAATGGTTACTGTACTAGTTTTTGTTTGTCCAGCTAACAGAATACAATTGTGTATAAAACTGATGAAAAAGGATTTCACATAATAATAATTAAAGCTGCAAGCAGCGTCGGACGGGCCCTCGCTCCCCCCCCACGGCCGTTTGGGATACGATCGGAATGTATATAGCACGCAATAGTATTTGTCTCATCCTGCTCTGCACATGTACCAAATTTCATGTCTGTAGGACGAACCAGTGATTTTATAGGAATTTTTGAAATTTGTAGGGGGCGCTGTGGAGCTGTTTGAAATTTGGAGTGTGCAAATTTGTTGGTCTTGGGATACTGTACGTGTGTACCAAATTTCATGTTTGTAGGATAAAGCAGTGATTTTATATGAGTATTTGAATATTTGTAGGGGGCGCTGTGGAGCCGTTTGACCACGCCCATTCCTGAATTGTATATCAATTGTTAGTTCTTGAGATTAATGAGGATTTGTGTGGATCTGGTGAAATTACATGGATGCCTTCACCTCCAAAACCTGTTTCATTCCAGATGGCGATTTTGTTCTAAATGGCCGCCATGCCACGCCCACACCGTGTGACGCAGCCACGAGATTTTAATAACTTTTCATCCTGGAGGGGTCTATATGCCACACAGCAAATTTTGTGAAGATGGGACAAAAATCCTAGGAGGAGTTTGTTAAATTCCAATGCCTGCGCACCACATGTTCCATGGGATGCCGTTAAGCTTTTTTGTTCAAAATGGCCGCCATGCCACGCCCACACCGTGTGACACAGCCACAAGATTTTATTGACTTTTCATTCTGGAGGGGTCTAGATGTCACACAGCCAATTTGGTGAAAATTGGATAAAAATCTTGGGAAGAGTTCGTTAAATTCCAATGCCTGCGTGAAATTTGTAGGGGGCGCTGTGGAGCTGTTTGAAATTTGGAGTGTGCAAATCTTTTGGTCTTGGGATACTGTACGTGCTAACCAAATTTCATGTTTGTACGATAAAGCAGTGATTTTATGAGTATTTGAATATTTGTAGGGGGCGCTGTGGAGCCGTTTGACCACGCCCATTCCTGAATTGTATATCAAATGTTCGTTCTTGGGATTAATGAGGATTTGTGTCGATTTGGTGATTTTACGTAGATCCCTTCACCTCCAAAACCCATTTTGTTCCACATGGCGAATTTGTTCAAAATGGCCGCCATGCCACGCCCACACCATGTGACGCTGCCACAAGATTATAATAACTTTCATCCTGGATGGTCTAGATACCACACAGTGAATTTGGTGAAGATTGGATAAAAATCCTGGGAGGAGTTCGTTAAATTCCAATGCCTGCGCACCACGTTTTTTAGGGGGCGCCATTGAGCTTTTTTGAAATTTTAAAAGCAGGAATGTTTTTGTCTTGGGCTACTGTACCTGTGTACCAAATTTCATAGCTGTATGTGAAACTAGCCGTATTAACTCCACTAAATCACATTTTCCAAGGTCGCACTATTGAGTCATTTTGCCATTCATATGTGTAATTCCCCAAAAATATCAAATTTTTCGCCAGTCCTGATGTGTGTGCCAAATTTGGGATTTTTTGAGTATGTCTAAGGGGTCAAATTGGGGTTCAAAGGTGCATAAGAAAAATAAAGAAATAAAGAAACAGTAAGGGAACAATAGGGGTAAGGGAACAATAGGGTCCTCGCACTGTAGTGCTCGGGCCCTAATTAAATTATACTCAACACCAACGACAAGGGCTGGGGCTTACCAGGCAGCCAGCGGGGAAGGGGTTCTACATTAAACACCACGTGAGAAATAACAAGGACACCCAGAGTGCACATCACTGCAATGAAAAGACCACCACCAAGGGATTCTGGCTGCCTTGCACGGAGGGCCCACAGCTCCTGTTAACACAAAAGAAAGGCCAAAGCTCAATTAGTTACAAAAGTACACTTAACCAAATACAAATAAGCAAAATTTACTTAAAGGGAATGAACAAACGACGGACAGTGTACAGTTAAAACTGACAGTGTAGCGAAAATAAAAACAGATCGACTACAAAGGTAATGACCAGCCAACTAGAGCGCGCGGCCTGACGAGCCTGCAGCCGCGGAGCTACAATGGCTGATCATACAATATATGTTAAAACAGTGTGTAAACAAGTGTCAACAACAATGCAGAGACATATATATATACATATACATATATATATATATATATATATATATATATGTATATATATAAAAAACAGCAGCCCTGTTAGGGGGAAGCAGCCCACACTGACACGACCGTATACCGAGGCGGAAGGAGGGAAACGGAGTTGCCAAGCTGTCTTCCTTTCAGCTGCACGGCAGCCAGGAATAAACAAAACTCAGTCATTCCTAGACAAATTCATTTTAAAGAAAGCAGCAGCAGTAAAAACAGCAGGCTTACCTCACAGCCACGAAAGAAACACAATTAGCCGGTCCCAAGCAGGGGAAGATGAACACTGCCGACTGTCAGCCGAACACACAACGTGCTGCAAACACGACACCCGATGAATAAGCCATGTGCACCGGCGAATGGATAAGCGACAGAATGTAACTAGTACAGCAACGCTTACCATTAAAGTGATGCCTGACTCCAGAAGTCCCAACAAATGCCCGAATCTCACGTCACAGCCTCAGACTGACAAAGCCACGCCGCTGGCTTGCTCAGGAAAACTGTAGGACAGGTGTGTGCCACCACTCAAGCACCGACCTACTAATCAACGAGGCAGCTGTGGTGGAAAGAGAGCGAGAAGGGAGGCTGAGCGGCGTCACACTCATCCTGCCACATTTTACAACTACTTTTCACCTGTTTTCTGTAATTGTGATTCATGTTATTCAGGATTATTATGTATATATTTTTCAATTTGCAGGTAAATCTACAGAATACCTGTAAGTCTGGGCCCAGATTGTGAATGTAGAAGCATAAGTATTTCTTTCCCAGCTCACCCACACTGTGTAAATATGTTGTGGCAATATTAAAGTTTCTCTTTGTATTACTGTTCACTCTCATGTCTCTATATAGCATGTAAATCTTTTTTCCTGTTTCCTTTTTTTCTTTTGGAGTTTCATACCTCCCAAGGGTATGTGGAATTTTTCATTGGTGGCAGAGTCAGAGCCACTCCCTATTAAAGATAGCTTCTGACTTTACACCAAACTATTTGCCTGATGAAGGTCTAGTACCAAAACGTTTCACTATTAAATTTATAATTGCAAGTTAGCCACTGTTCAGGAGTTTGTTTTGTACTTGTTTTGTGTCCAAATCCTAAAACAAATTGCAGAGAGGGATGAAGAGAGAAGAATGTTTTTGAAAAGAAGAGAGGGAGTCCATTGAATTGAAACCACAGAATGAGAAGGTGTGTCCAAACTTTTGACTGGTACTATAGGTGTATACACCTATGTGTTTAGGGTATACTGTTAAAATATTAAGAGCTGCTTTACTTAACACTGGCTAACTGTTCCATGATAGTTACTAGCTTCATATCCAAACATGATGGCTAAAATTCTTCTGTTGGCATTCAGCCATTGCTGAATTATTGTGCCACATGATTGTTGAGTACACACAGTTTTTGTACCTTGTATTCTGTTTATTGTTTATCTGCCACAACTTTATCTTGCTTCTGGTTTCCTTTTATACTGTGCTGTGCATACAATACACAATATAGCTCTTGTCACTGTAATGACCTCTGCGGTTATCTTGAGGGTGGCTCTTGTTTGTTTCTGTTGGTTTTGGGAGTGTTGTGGCGAGGAAGGAGACACACGCTAGTTGCTAGTGAGCCAACTTTATTGCTCGCGAGCCACAAACTTAATGCAGAACCGGCACCAACAATCACCGTGGGGGCTAAGCCACGCCCCTCAAACTACGGCATCCGATGGGTGAGACAACCTCTGTAACCTGTACACCACACAGCCCCACCCCACCCCACCCCAGTGACGTCTTTACGCAAACCAGGCCACACAAAACGGGAACCAACCAGCTTAACAGATGCGCGCACACCCGGATGTGAAAATGAATGAACAGAGTCAAAAACGCGTCGCTGCCAACCTACTGGAACCACAGGGCGAGGCCGTCCTGTGGACACATCACACAAGAGTATAGGACCTCCCTCTTGCATTACAACCTCCTCAAGCTTAAGGCCTGAACCAATGGAGTGAAGAGCAAGGATATCAGGATCACCGAGCTGCTCGGCAGCCATAGCCGAAAAATCAGTCCCAAGAAGTACGGGGCAAACAAGCACGCGTGAAAGGCAATCCGCAACAGAATTGGACTTCCCGGCAACATGACGTATGTCAGTAGTGAACTCAGAAATGGCCGCCAGGTGACGTTGCTGACGTGCCGACCAGGGTTCCGTTACTTTAGCCATGGCAAACGTCAGGGGCTTATGGTCCACATAAGCCATAAAAGAACGACCCTCCAGCAAAAAAAGAAAATGTCGAGTAGCCAAAAACAGGGCCAACAACTCACGGTCAAAAACACTGTATTTACGTTCGCAGTCCCGTAACTTGCGGCTAAAAAATGCGAGAGGCTGCCACGCATCTGCCACCCGCTGCTCCACAACAGCCCTGTTACGACCCAGCCTCTAGGGGTAGCTGGGTGCAACAAAGATAAAACCAGATGTAATTGGTCAGGCAAGGCAGTTTATTGCTTAGTGACGAACTTAACAGAACAGGTGACACACAAAATAACAGAACCAGGTGGGTGTTGCTAAAATCAAAGAACTGAATAAAACTGAACGAAGGCTAAGAGTTTACAAAATCTTACTGAAACAAATCACAACTAAAACTCCCTAGCCAAACACACACAGTAGCAACACCCCACCAAACAAAAAGTACAAAAGTGTCCAGTGCTCAAAACTAAACCAAAACTGGTGCCTCTAAACACATAACACAGGACATGGCACAGGACGCGAATCACCACGCACAGTGGCTACTACACACACACTAGCATTAGCATTTTGATCACACAGCAAAATACTAATCGAATTGCAGTTTGCTAACTGAGGCCACAAAATGGTCTTCACCAAGACCCGAACAAATGCCTCCCTAAAAGTCAGCAAAACTGCCGAAGCACTACTCACGTAGTTAATTACACAAGCACAGACAAGAGGCACCAGGGCGGGCAGTTCACATCAAATCCCTGCCACGCCATGACTGAAGGATGGCTGGAGCTTTTAAGGATTCCAGATGTAGAGTGGCGATGGTGGATTGGCTGGAGTGGGAGGGAATGGAGTGGTGGCCCAATCAGGCAGGTCCAGAGGCGGGGAGACTGGCTGCTTCCGAGCAGGTCTTCAGCTCAGCTAATCAGCTGAGATGGTGTTCAGCTGGCCTCTGGAGCAATCTCCCAACTCGGCTTCAGCTGGGCTTGCACAGACATATTTAAAACGGCCACCACCAAAAGAAATACGGCCCACTGATCCCAGTGGCCGTAACAAGCCCCCACAGCTAAATCAGAAGCATCGGTCGTGAGGGCAATAGGAGCATCAGGGTCAGGATGGGCCAGGAGAGCTGCATTAGCTAAGGCAGACTTAGCTTCGTCAAAAGCAACAATCCGGTCCGGAGTCCAGACAACAGTGTCGCCAGCCTTCTTGGAACGCAAGGCGTCATAAAGCGGCTGCAGGAGATGGGCGGCACGGGGAATGAACCTATTATAGAAGTTCACCATGCCCAAAAACTCGTGTAAGGACTTGACCACAACTGGGCGGGGGAAATCAGCTACAGCCTGAACCTTGGCAGGCAACGGAACAGCACCACGTGCCGAAATTCGATGGCCTAAAAATCGATCACCGGTAACCCAAACTGGCATTTGGCCGGGTTGACAATCAGGCCATAGGCATCCAAGCGCCGGAAAACTTCTCTGAGGTGCGCGTGGTGCTCTTCGGGGGACGAGCTGGCCACCAAGATGTCATCGAGATAAACAAACACAAACTCGAGGCCACGCAACACCGAGTCCATCAATCTCTGAAAAGTCTGCGCTGCCCCCTTGAGGCCAAAGGGCATACGGAGGAACTCAAAAAGCCCAAACGGAGTGATCACCGCCGTCTTAGGTACATCATCCGCCCGCACCGGAACCTGATGATACCCGCGCACCAGGTCCACTTTAGAGAAAACAGAGGCACCAGACAACTGAACAGAGAAATCCTGAATGTGAGGAATAGGGTAACGGTCTGGTGTCGTCACGTTGTTCAGACGGCGGAAGTCGCCGCACGGGCGCCAAGACCCGTCTACTTTAGGCACCATGTGGAGGGGCGACGCCCAGGGGCTCTTAGAGCGTCTCACGATCCCCAGCCTCTCCATGATAGCAAACTTCTCCTTAGCGCAAGCTAGTTTTCCCGCATCAAGACACCGTGTGCACGCAAAAACCAGCGGGCCACGAGTGGGGATAAAATGTTCCACTCCATGTTTAGCGACCGTGGAGGAAAAGGCAGGAGTGGTCAAGGACAGAAACTCAGCCAGCAGACACTGAAAGATATCCTCGGACGCCGAAAAAATTCGTGTGCGTCACCGGCCCAACTCCCCCAGCCTCACATGGAACAGTTGCAAAAGTTACAGCATCAATAAGCCTACGGTTAGCAACATCAACTAATAAACTGTGAGCACACAAAAAGTCAGCACCGATGATTGGAACAGTCACAGAGGCAACTACAAAGTCCCACTCGAACTCACGTCCACGGAAACAAACAGTTGTCCGTTTTGTGCCAAAAGTCTCAATAGGAGAACCGTTAGCTGCACTTAGCAGTGGGCCACCACCAAGGTCCGACATCCCTGGCCCGGTGGGGTGCACCAAACTCTTCCGAGAGCCAGAGTCAACCAAAAATCGCTGTCCTGACAGGGAGTCTATAACAAAGAGCAGCTCACCTCGTTTCTTTAGCGCCCACGGCTGCTACTGCGTTTCCCGACGCCTCAAACATGCATGGGGAGACACAGCGCTTTGCTTTGTTGCCAAACCTCCGGTGGTAGAAACATAGGGTGCTCTCACGCTGACGAGCTCTCGCGACGACTGCAGACACCATCGCCGGGTCCTCCACCGTCCTCTGCTGGGGCTCTACTGCAGTACTCTGCACCACGAAACGTCTGGTAGCCAACAGGATCCGGTCAGCTTCTTCAGCAAGGCCATGGTAATCACCAGCGGTCAGACGAGGAGAATTAGCCAAAGCCACTCGAATTTGTGGCGGGAGTTGTCGCAGGAAAATGTGTGGAAAAAGAAAACCGCCGTCATCCGAACCAAGGAGTGACAGCATATCGTCCATAAGGTCCACGGCCGTACCGTCCCCTAAACCAGACAGGCTGAGGATTTTATCCGCTCTCTCGGCAGAGGAGAGACAGTACCTTCTCAGCAGAAGCTGCTTCAGAGCGGCGTACATCCTGCTCTGAGGAGGGTTACGCAGCATCGACATAACCCTGCGAGTGGACTTCTGGTCCAGGGCCGCGACAACCAGACAGTACCGGGAGACATCCGCGTCCACACCCCGTAGATGGAAAAGGGCTTCGATGTGTTGGAACCACGAAGCCAGGTCGCTGTGCCAGAATTCCAGGAGCTTCTAGCGGCCGGGGCAGCGATGAACAAAGCCGGCTGTGGGAGCTGGAGAGACGAGGAGGCCGAGTCCGCGGCCGAAGTCGAAGAGGAAACAGTCTCATCTGCTGGTTCAGTCATGCTCAAATCGGGGTCACCAATGTGGCAAGGAAGAAGGAGACACACGCTAGTTGCTAGTGAGCCAACTTTATTGCTCTCGAGCCACAAACTTAATGCGGAACCGGCGCCAACAATCACCATGGGGGCTAAGCCACACCCCTCAAACTACGGCATCCGATGGGTGAGAGAACCTCTATAACCTGTACACCACAGTGTCTGATTAATGTAATGAGGAGCACTTGCGGGCCCTAGTGTGTTCCTGGGTTACTTAAGAGCTGGCTGCATGGTAATCATTCTCTCCGTTTTTCTCCACAGATAACACACATATGACTTTGGTTATGTTGTTTTAGTTTCCTCTTTAGAATTTGGTTTGCATTTACAACACCTGCGCAAACATGATTCATGTATTCATCACACACACCACTGGTTCTAATCATTTTTGTAACCCCATACTATTTTGGTTTGAATTTAATTTAAGTTAATACAAATAATCTTTAATCTTTATACCTTATGTGTCTCTCGCTTTGCTGTGGCCATTTTGAGCTGGGTCACCACTGACTTGTAGGTCTGCTAAATCTCATACCATTATAGAGACTTTTGCTACAGTGGGATTAGTGACTTGTTTGAGTTATATACTGTGGGCCAAGGTAAAAAAAAAAATTTGTAAAGTCTGTTAGTAATTTAATTACATTTAGCACTACAACCGATCAAGAAGTGATCAATTTGACCCCCTTACTGTTTTCAGATCCATGTAACTCCTACATCTCAGTTTACTTTTCCTAAAATTGGTTAAAAATCATCACATAAATTATGGGGGGTTTTGGATAGTTGCCTTGTAACGCTGATTTATGTCTTTTGAGAAGTATGTCACTATGTCATGAGCTAGACCTAGTTTGATTTGATAGACTAGATAAATGCAAAAAGAGCCCAGGAGACCACAGTGAGATAAAAAGATAAATACTTGTTGCAGGCTTAAAGTGATGCTACATTGAACCTGTATGAGCGAGGCAGAGCGGATCACTAAATGCTGAAATATCAGGCCAGATGACTTATCGTGCAGAGGAGGGAAGACTGTAGCTGAGCCAAGCAGAACGTCCAAGGTGTGGGGAACCTAAACCAAGCAGGTCTAGTGCAGAAAGTAGCGGTAGGTTGAGCCAGTAGAGGAGACAAAGGGTTGGAAACAGAACTCAGAGCAGATCAAACGTGATTACAAGATGGGCTCTGCTCTGACACTGACACTGCCTCTTATGCTATTTGACCGATTCTATCTGTGGGCTGATGAAACAGCCTACAACAAATGTAAAGTAACAAGTGCTCCACTTCTGTATTCCCCGTACCATAACTAAAACAACAGGTTATTATCTAAAACTCCCTTTTAACTTTTACTTAATGATCTTCTACATTAATTAAATCATTCAAATTTGTAAATTATTTTGTTGATTGTTTGCTGTAGCCTTAATTTATTTATGAATTTTTAAATATTTGACAATTTATCTGTAATAGAATATTCTAAACCTAAAAGATGAAAAATGAACAACTTAACACACGGTAATAATGGTACCAGTTCTATGGAGTGTTTGAATGTGCCATTCTAGCCTATTATACAGCTATTGCTGGGGTTTTTTAAAATATTCAGAATATGCTCAAACTGGTCTGTGCATTAGCACAAACAAAAATCAGTTAGCAAGTTTCATGAAATGGTACCTGATTTGATTGAAGCAAGGAATATGTTACTCCTCCAAAGTACTATAAATGCCATTTGCAGTAAAGTTATGTGATAAAATGGCAAATCAAGTTTCTTTCAATTATCAAATAGGCATTACACAAGTAATGTTAAACTTTTGGAAATCATGAAAATCAACATTTCTAACTTTATTTAGAGAATTACATTCTAATTTGAAATTAATTCAGATTCTCATCTGTAATTAAAATTTTCTAATTATAGGTCACAAAGTCTTTAAGTGTCCTTGAAAGTAGAAATTAACAACATAATGTATATAGAAATATATTGTAGTCAGCTTTGATACGTATTGAACTGTATTAAAACTTCCACCTTTGATGACATTCCTCTAATTCTTTGGTGAATTAGAGGAATATTCACTGGATAGAAGCCAGTAGTGAACAAGTCTGGTCATTTCAGGCAGCACTGCAAAATGACCTCCACCCTGAGACTAGCTTGGCTTTATATCATTCCTGATTGGAGTTTCAACTTAGTATTTGCTAGTACTTACTACTCCAGTCATCAGCCAGGACAGGAGACTCAAAGAACTTGTCCTATGTCCAAGTATATCCTGATGTGACGGATGTGTGTGAGAGACATAAACCAGAGTTTGTCCATACAGAGGCAATGAGCTTGTGAGGTCATACATTACACTAGTACCCTGAGAATATGTTACAATCTCCTCCCCTACATTAAGGTGTTTTGATTACTTTTCATAATTCTCGTAATATTGATGCAGTGATATGCTGAACTGAGGTTATGAGGCTTGTCCTCTGAGAGGGGTATCACTACGCACCTCTGGTTGAGTCAGCAGAATAACATCAAAACTAATCTCAATTTAATGGATCTCTGAGTCCCAAGGTCACAGTGATGTGAATAAAGCATAGCCTGGAGCACACTTGGACAATCCTGTCCTCTCTACATCCAGACCACATCTGGTGAGCTGAACATCATGATTGTATTTGCACAGAATTGACACTTCTTCTCATAGGTGTAGTTTCTCAGCAGGCATTCCTTCAGTAATATCTATATGTTAAGACAAGCTATTCACCAAGTAATTCTATTTAATTATTCACTAGAATTCAAAACCACGAGGCTTAGAGGGTCACTGCAAAGGAAGAAGTGTGAAATTTGATTTTGACTGCTTCAAGAGTGTCCAACCTTTGCACAGAAGGCTTCTACTTGAATTCACAGCAAATATACAGTATCTTTTGAAACAAATGTATTATAATGCCTATCTGCTGACCCCATATCTGTGAGCCAATGAGAAGTGCAAAGGGACCCGTGAATTATTCTCTGCAGTATATTGAAAACTATACAGAGTTAGGTCTGACTTTTTTGTTAACAGCAGTGTTTAAAAACAAAATCCAGCTACCAACATCCAATGTCTGACTCGCAATACATTCTGATTTCTGCACTCTGCCTTTAAACTCATCCTCAAGCTCATTTGTTCCTGTAGAGTATACAAATCTTTAAAAACAGGTAGCACGTATCTTGACATGTTTTTAAGTGGAGTCCTTTCTTGAAACATATGGGCACAACTCAGCAAGAAGCAGTTTTGTGGGGAATATTTTTTTAGTTATCACTAATGAGCATTTTGGTCAGCAGGATGATGTATGTGGGAGTCAAAATAAAGTTACTGATGCTTATGTTATTGTCGTGGTAAGACTACCTAATATCAGTCCTATAATGGGTGTGGAATCCTCCTGAGCTAAACATAGGTAACTCTTGAAATAGAGACTTCTCAGCTTCCATATCAAAGAGTTTGTCTTACAGTCTGGATGGAGGAATAGTGTTAAAAGCTTAATTGTAATCGACAGAACAGAACCCTTGCATAGGTGCCACAGGATTCCAGATATTGAAAAATGGGATGCAGGTGTAGTGAAAGTGCTTCATCAACAGACCAGTATGCTGTACATGCAAACTGAAAAGACCTTAGGACAACACTTGGAAGACATATTTTAACTTTTTTCATAAGATTCATAAGATTTTCATTATAGCAGATGTCAAAGCAGTAGGTCTGTAGTCATTCAAACTGTTTGAGTTGGATTTCTAAATCACTGGCACAATCACAGCTGACTTAAGACATGCCAGTTCAAAATCTCTGGTAAAATAGGGACAAATATTTTGGCTTAGCAGTAGATTGGAGCCTGCAGCACTCCTACTTTTTTGCTAATGCAGCAGGCTTCTTAACTTATGCTCTCTGATTTAAAATGGAGCAGCAGGCCAAGATACTCACTAGAACAAGGCTGTTTGTCTGCAATACTGCAAGCTGTTCCGCACTTCCAGCCAATCCTAAAGACAATGCGACGATCCCCTGGCTTTTCCCGAAACATTGAGCAGGTTACATTATGTTTGCGTCTTCGACCTTCTTCTGACCTTGAAAACCAATTCACCAGGAAGGAAAACATTTATAACATCAGCATGGTAGCATTCCATTCTGAGCATATTGCCATGCTGAAGCTGGCATTTAGCTTAAAAGTGTGCTATTGAATGGGTCAATATTATGACATTTAAGTACTGACATGCATTTTATTTTTTTCAAATCCAGGAGACAGTTCTGCTCTGTGTGTGAGGGGTAGTTGTTTAATTTTCAGAGCACACAGAGCAGCAGGGTGAGTTAGTGGTTTGAGGGCCCTTTCTCTCATTGAATATTGGTATTAGTGGTAGAGGAAGTATATGCTATTATTAGTAATTTTAAAAAGTGAAGAGTGAAAGAGACATTATAAGCATATGTAAGCACATTAAAGTACTTACATTTATTTGACATCTGTTCATGGTGGAGCTTTTAATTCTTATATAATGCTGGACAGTTCAATAAAACACAAGACACAACATTTGATTTTGTGAGTAAAGCCTGTTTATTTCATGAGTGGACACTGTCCACATTGCTATGATCAGAGATCAAGAGGTCTGATTGGGTTTATGAATGCGCCTATTTAAAGATTTTCACTCAAACCCCCAGGCCCTCATGGGGTTACTTCATTGACACATTAATTCTTACCTGGTACAGTAAAATAAAGATCAGTGTGATCACTGAGCTTAAGGGCATGCCAGTAATGGCCATTACATCAGATGGGTTGACCAGCCTAAGTCAAGATCATTATCAGAATCAGAGTCAGAAATACTTTATTGATCCCCAGGGGGAAATTGATTATGCTATGGTTGCTCTCATTTAAAAGTCAAGAAATATAAACAGTGCAAAATATATAGATAGCATAAATACAAGCATAAGCATAAATACAATATATGAACTAAAACTATAGGTATAAGTCGAAAAATATGACCTAAAAATAGAAACATGAGTAGAAAAATATATCCTAACATATAAACATAAGTAGAAACAGTATTACCATAGATGTAAAATATGCTTTTTCTAAGAAATCAAAGTGTAATATACAGCATAATAAGTGGTGTGACACCACTGTCAGGGAGTCCAGCTCCACCCCTACAACATCACTGGCCTCGCGGATCAGTTTGTTCAGTCTGTTGGCGTCCTCTACCCTCAGCCTACTACCACAGAACACAGCAGCATAAAGGATGGCACTGGCCACTACAGATTGATAAGAACATCCTCAGCATAGTCCTGCAGATGTTGAAGGACCTCAGATGTCTCCGAAAATAAATACGACTGTGTCCCTTCCTGTAGAGGGCATCAGTGTTCTTAGCCCAGTGCAGTTTATTGTCAATATGGACCCCCAGATTCAACAACTGTTGAGTCATCAGAAAACTTCAGAAGATGGTAAGCCTCGGGGCCATAGTTGAAGTCTGTGGTGTAGAGCGTGAAGAGGAAGGAAGAGAGGACAGTCCCCTGTGGGACCCTGGTGTTGCTGACCAGACTGTCTGACACACAATGTTGTAAACGGATAGACTGTGGTCGACCAGTCGACAATCCAGGCCACGAGGTGGAAATCTACCTACATCACTGTGATGGTGGTGGAGTCAGACAGCAGTAGGGTTGTTGGAGATGTCAACAGGGGGTGTTGGGCATGCAGAGTCAAATTGCATAGATTGACCGGTAAATCGAGAGCTTCGCCTTTCGGCTTAGCTCCTTCTTCAACATGATGGATCGATACAGTGACTGCATGACTGCAGAACTGTACCAAATCCGCCTGTCAATCTCACGCTCCATCCTCCTCTCACTCGTGAACAAGACCCCAAGATACTTAAATTTCTTGACTTGGGGCAATGACTCTCCACCGACCCAGAGAGGGCAAGCCACCTTTTTTCAGTCGAGAACCATGGAATTGGATTTGGAGGTGCTGATCCTCATCCCAGTCTCTTCACACTCAGCTGCAAACCGCCCCAGTACACGCTGAAGGTCCAAGTTTGATAAAGCCAACAGGACCACATCACTCGCAAAAGGAGAGATGAGATCCTGTGGTCCCCAAACTGGACCCCCTCCGGCCCCTGGCTGTACCTAGAAATTCTGTCCATAAAAGTTATGAACAGAACCGGTGACAAAGGGCAGCCTTGCCAGAGTCCAACGTGCACTGGGAACAGGTCTGATTTACTGTCGGCAATGCAAACCAGCTCCTGCTCCGGTCGGGCAGGGCCTGGACTGCCCTTAGCAAAGGGCCCCAGGCCCCATATTCCCGGACCAAGGGTTCTGTCTCTTTAAGAGTCTGTTGACATCTCTCTACAGGATGATGACAGACATCTCTGTGGACGGAAAGTCTGAGGTGTGCAGTTATGGAGGAGCCAAGGTGGGGGATGTGAAGTAATTAGCTGGAATTTGTGGTTGAGGTCACTGGGGATGGGTTCTGGGGGGCTTTTGGTTTATAGTTGGTGATCTTTCTGAGCCCCTTTTCAGACAGAGACAGAATTGTTGGCTGAGAAATGGTGCTATAGCTTCTCGGTATACAGTTGTGTAGCCTCACTTATGCTTTGCTAAACCTGTACTTTAGTACCTTAAACTTGTCTGTCTCCAGTCCTAAATGCCTCCTCCATCTCCAACTTTAACTGTCTGAATTTAGATGTGAAACAGGGTTTTTGTCATTGTTATAATTCACCCTGGTGCATGATGGTACACAGCAGTCCTCACAGAAGCTGATCTTGGAAGTCACAGTCTTTGTGTAACCATCCAGCCTGTTGGAAGCAGTCCTGAATACATCCCAGTCAGTACAGCCTAAACATGCCTGAAGATCCTCCACAGCCTCTCTGATCCACTGATTTGATGTTCTCACAATAGGCTTAGAGAGTTTTTATTCCTGCCTCTATGTGGAAATCAGAGGACCATAATGTAGTCATTATGTCCCAGTGCTGCGATGGGGGCTTTGTGGTAGGCCCTGTTCACTGTAATGTAGGAGAGATCCTAAATGTTCTTCTCTATGGTGGGGCACTTAATAAACTGTCTTAGAAAGTTTGTGGGTAAGGTTACTTTGGTTAAAACCACCAAGGACAGTAACTAAGGAGTCCCGGGATGTCCGCCTTACACACAGTATCTGGTTGGAGAGCATGCACTGTGCCTCCTGCAAATTGGATTGCAGTGAAATGTAAACATTGATTGGAATGTCCAGTATTTCCACTGATGGAACAAAAAAAGTTACAAGAAAATAAATCCACTGGTGCTGTTCCTCTAAAGCAGCTTTTTTTCTGGTGAAAGAGCACAGGGTACCATAGCAAAACACATAGTTTACATAACAAAATACGACAAAACAGAGCCCACTGATACAATGAGGCAGTCATCCGCCACACCATCTTGAATAGGGATGTGAATTGTGGTACCTCATGATACGATACGATACGATACGATACGATACGATACGATATGATACACGGCTCACGATAACGATACTATTATGATACATCGATACTAAGATAATCGATATATTGCAGGACGATCATATAACAATACATCATGATATCTATGACTGAAAACTACAAAATGCCTGTATAAAGCTTAAGCTTAGTGTCTTCTCATGAAGCAAACTCTCTCTTGCTTGAGATAGAATAGAGCTTTTCCTTTCTTGTCCCCAGGCAAATGCCTTTATTTAAACACACAGGGACACTACTACAGAACAATAGAACAGTGGGGGTAGCAATGAACCTCGCTACACTCCACAATCATGGTGGTGGCATTACAAAACCCCGATCTCCCATAATGCATTGCAGCAACAGTTTAGTCTTTGCTACTGGCTCCACAATCGCTACATTCATTACTGCAATTTGGTGTCACTTTCACAGGATTTGACACAAATTTGAATGAACCACTTAACAAAAACTGCTTATAGTCTTGCCGTAGGCCTCTTTTACAAACACACTGACTGTAACTTGTCAGCGTATACATGTGCTATCACATAATGCTGGCGGCCCTATGGGAACGAGAAAGGAAGCTTTGCTTTAAACATTGTATTAACGGCTTTAGGGCTGTGCCCAACTATCTGATCATTGTGGTGGTATCCGGATAATAATTTTAAGATCCGAATACTCATGCACACACACCTTTGCTGCCATCGCTGCCATGGCCGCAGATGCGGCAGACGCCGGAGCCTCAGCTTTACTCTACTGTCATGGAGCATCGGTATATCTTAGTTACTTACTGCAAAACCATGAGACTGAAATCACTATTCACTCTCATGGTTAAAGAAACTATTGGTTTGCCTTCCCACTGAGCCGCCACAACACGAGGCGAATATTTGGATATTTGTCATCAATGACTTGAAACCTTAATTTCATCAGCCGATTTCTCGGTGAGGAGTTGCAGGTGGGTTTGCATCTCTGCCTGTGTACTTTACTTTTGCAAGGCAGTTCTTGCATATGGCATAGTCTTTGTCGATCTCTTATGGCAGCGTTGCAAACCTGTACAAACTCTTCTTCGGCCAGTTCATTTCCGCTCAGGTTTCTCTCATTCATGTGATAAAAGTCACCGTGTGGAGTCATTAAGTAGTGATGCTGGGGAAATGGCAGCTGGCAGGGGAATCTGCCAGGGGTTAGAACACCTGATTAGAGCGCCTTATTATATTAATTAAAGTATCGATATTAGTATAGATAGTCATATTGTATGAGGAGGGACAACGAAATATCACTGTATCAATATTTTGTCCCACCCCAAACTTGAATACACCTGGACAACAACAATGTTGGGGACAGAGAGGACCTCAGGGCAATTGAAGACCATGAAAGACTGCAGCACTAGCTATTTTGTAGTTGAGGAAGACAGATTTACTGATAGTCAAAAGCATGTTTCTCTCATTCCATAAAGCTTTTTCTCAAGAAAAATACTGTAGATTAATAAGATTATCATGATTTAAGCTTGCACAGTGGGACATTTGAAATAGCCCAACTCCTGTTTGTTTTTTTTTTTTTAAATAACTTAAGCTTTTGGTTCTGTACTATCATGCAGAAGACAGTCTGCTTTGATATTGTGTGTGCAGTAGGACTGTTTTCCATACACCTTAACTGCTGAAGATAAAGCACACCGCATGGAATGATTAATTAGAAAACACATCCTTCAGAGACAGACGTTTCAGTTACTGTGTTTGCAAACTTTAATTGTTCAGTTGAGTAAAGTGCAGTGAGTTCATATCTCAGGACGTACAGTTTGCTGGGGAGGATGTGGGTTTTTGTAGACAAGTTGTGCTGATTAGAAACATTGTCATCACTTTGATACTGGATGTTTTTTTTCTTTTATAAAAGCTTTACACTTTTCTTTTAGACACAGCATCAGGCAGATCTCAGCATGGAGCTGCTGACGTGTTTCTATTCTCTGAAATAAACATAAAATCTGTACAATGAAATAATGTAACTTTTTGTTCAATTGTGAGCACAGACATAGGGCAAATGAGTATACCAAACTAAAGTTGAGTAATATTAGCCACTATAGCCTACTGTTTGTACTATACCAATAGGGCTGTAGCAACAAAACCGTTTAGTGTATTTTATTGTGAATAGTGGCATTCTTTGAGTTATCAGTTAAACTTTCAAGAGTTAAAAAGTTGAAACTTCAAAACAGACTGGAATTTTCCAAAGAAGATAAATGGCAGTGGAGAAAGTCAAATCAAGGATTGCCATAAATTTGGTAGAAATGATTCCAACAACAGAATGCCTCACAATTACTACGTACATCAGTAGTTGCACTCTCGGCACTTCCTGCCTTCATGCAGAGTAGACAGTTAAATCTGTGCATTTATGTCTCTGGGAAAATATCTTATTTAAATGGAATCTGGGATCTACCTGCTGAAGACATGCATATCTTCTCCAGTCCCATCTAACCCCTCTTCCCACCATCCCTCCAACAGAGCCTGAAAATATCCATCAGCAAGTTCATCACAGAATCTTGATCCACAAACAGACATCAACTATCTGGGAAATTGATCCTTGCAATGACCATCACTCCCATGAAGAGTTTTGGTAGATTTGTTTGGAAGTGCCATTTCGTTCAGTAAGTGAAAACACAGAGCTGATCAAACTTATGTTGTTGTCTTCTTTATTCATTCTATCACAGACTTGGATAGTTTTAAAGTATCAAAACTGCTAAAAGGAGTCCCTTTGCAAGGCTTAGCATTGAGATGCTAGTTTTAAAGGACAAACGATAATGATATGTATTCACACTAATATCACACCTTACTCCAGTTGTTCTCTGAATGTGTTTCAGCACTTGTTTTCATGACCTTTCAATAAGATGATAAAAAATTGTTGTTGTGGAAACATATGTCTGTCAATTTTACACTCACTCTTTCCAACTTCTTGTTCCAGTAATGCCAGCACTTCCTTCAATCCTTGATAAGTACAAATCAAGAAATGCTTTTGATTTACTTTATTTCAAGTGTGAAAAAGATTTATTTCAAACAAACAATTATATTAGAAATCCCAATTCATCTATTAAGCCACTGACAGTAATTCTCAACATTATTAACTTAACACTTTCTGCATGTTTTCTGTTCCTGTCACATTTTTGTGTCTTTGTGCTATGGTCCAATGTTGCAAATTGGACCTGGAGAAGGAAGCAGACAATGAGTGATTCAAAGAACCTTGATGAAATCTGTGACAGCCACCACCTCACCCGGATTAGGGAGACCAAGGCCCAGGAAGGGAGCTTGCCAGGGAGCATCTGGCGGCCGAGCCTTGGAGCCTTGTGGGGCTTGGTCAGGTACAGCCTGAAGAAGTGACATGGGGCCACTGCCCAGTGGGCCCATTACCCATAGGTCTAATAGTCGGGGTCAGGTGCTATGTACATTTGGCAGCAGGCAAGAGTGGATGCATAGGTGTACCGCCACCTGGTAGCATAGACTGGTTGTGGGGATATGGAATGTCACCTCACTGGTGGGGAAGGAACCTGAGCTAGTGTGGGAGGTAGAGTGGTACCAGCTAGATATGGTAGGGCTCACCTCCACACAGGAGTGAGACTCTCTCCTTTTTCGGAGTTGCCCAGGATGAGAGACACCAGTAGTTCTCCCTGGAGAACGAAAGGTCGCCTCTCTGCAACTGCGTGTTGCAGAGAGGAAAACTCAGTTTTTTGTGCTTATGCACCAAACAACAGCTTAGAGTAAAAGGCCTTCTTGGAGTCTCTGGATGGTGTCCTGGAAGAGGTGGCATCTGGGGACTCCATAGTTCTCCGGGGTGACTTCAACACTCACATGGACAATGATGAAGAAACCTGGAGGGGCGTGATTGGGAGGAACAGCCTGCCTGATCTGAACCTGAGTAGTGTTTTGTTTTTGGACTCCTGTGCTAGTCATGGATTGGCCATACCAAACACCATGTTTGAGCATATGGTGGCTTATAAGTGTACTTGATACCAGAGCATCTGAGACCAATGATCAATTTTGTAGTCATATCATCAGACCTGCAAACCATTTGTCTTGGACACTTGGGTGAAGACAGAAGCAGAGCTGTCAGCTGATCACCACCTAGTGTTGAGTTGGATCTAATGGCGGGTAAGGCTGCTAGACAGACCTCGTAAACTCAAGAGAACTGCTGACTAGGGACATTGTCGGGCAGTGGAAAGAGCACTTTGAGGAACTCCTGAACACAGTAAACATATCCTCTGCTGAGGAGGAAGAGCCTGAAGACTCTAAGAAATCTTCACCTATATCCATGGTAGTTGAGAAACTCCTTGGTGGCAAAGCACCAGGTGTGGGTGAAATTTACCCTGAGATGCTTAAGGATCTGGACATTGTTGGACTGTGGTGGCTGTCAGATCTCTTTGATGTTGTGTGGGCATTGGATACAGTGGTTCCCATTTTTCAAAAGGGGGACCGGAGGGTATGCACCAATTATCGGAGTATCACACTACTCAACTTCCCCAGGAAAGTTTTTCTCAAAGATGCTGGAAGGGATGCTCCAAACCTAGTGTCGAACCTTGGATTCAGGAGCCATGGAATGGTGGACCAGCTCTTCACCCTTGCAGAGCTGCTGAAGGGGTCATGGGAATTTAGCTCTTTAAGACTTAAGCCTCAAAGTTAAATCTTTAGGTCCGCCTGTTTTTTTTTTCTTATTTTGACTAAAAAGGGTCAGACAATATCCTGTGAGAGAGTGCTTTTGCTCATTTTTTCAAAAGACATGAAACTTTCAATATCTGGCGGTTATAACTGCATGTTATAAGAGTGTAATGACAGTTTAAAATGAAGGAAAACACAAAATCGGAATTTGATTTTTGTGTTTTAGTGTGAAAAAATACTGCAACTGAACATTTGTAAGAGATTTTGAATGTAAAAAATTGAAACTTGGAAAGTACAAAACTATTTACAATAAAAAATTCTCTTTGGCTCTAAATGTACAGAAACAGGCTATAAAATGTAAACTATGTACAGGCGTTTTTGATCACACAAGGCTCTCTAGCTCCTCAAAGGCTTTGGTGGTGCTGCCAGAAACAGTTTCTGTCTGGCTGCAGACACAGGCCCACATCACAGCTCTCACATTTCCAGGCAGTGCTCTTTTTGCAAAGTTTGCAGCTTTGTCACCCTCGACGCTGGGGTCTCCTGAGGGGCACTGTTCAAGTCAGTCTGAAGGAGGTTTGCAGCAGGCTCCTCCTGAAGTCTGAGTCTGAGTCTGAGTCTGAAAATGCTGACGGGACATTGGACTCTCCTGCAGGCTGGCACAGCAAGCCTTGTGGATCACAAAGGCATTTGTTGCTGCAATGTCGACCAGATGTTGGAAAACCGTGGTGGGCCATCTTCTGGTTTTGCGGTGGACTGAATTTGTCCCTATCATCTGGTCTGAGGTGTCCACTCACCCCATGTACTTGTTGTACTCAGTCACTGCGGTGGTTGTGGGGACAGAGATCATATGCTGTGGCCCATCATCTGTCTTCTGCCAGCGCTGCACTGTGTCTCCACTCTACACTGGGTGGATGGTGGAGCACATCTCTGGTGTCCATCCACTTCACAAACAGAAGATCCCTGTCCCTGATCCACCGGATACTGCCGTGTGGCGATCTTTTGCTCGGACCATTTTCTTTGGTGGTGGGGACACCAACTCTTGCCTGCCTGTATAAGAAGAAGAAAAAGAAGAAGATGATTACTTTACTGTCATTTCATAGTACTTGCATACACTGAAACAAAATTCTGTGGGCAGCCATTGTACATTAACTGTACGTTCCAAAGTCCAAATCCCTGTTGGCCCAGGTGTTGGAAAAGGAGGGGACTGGTATAAAAGTTATCTGTGTAGATAACGTACCCAGACCCCAAGTAGTCTTTGTTGACAAGACCGGTAACAACATCAGAGGACAAATCTTTCCCTAATGCCATGTTGGACTTGCCCGTGTAGAGCTGGAAGTCAGCTGTATAGCCATTTACATCAGCCAGCACAAACAACTTCAGCCCCCACTTTGATGGCTTGTTCAGTGAACACTGGCAATAATAACCTAAACCCAACTGAAACGGTTTAGGCTGAGTTTGAGAGCATACTGAAGGAAAAGCAGCCAACAATTGCTTTGCATATGTTAGAAAACTGTTGAAAAAGCTCCAGGTGATCGCCTCATAGTTGAGAGAATGAGGAGTGTATGAAGTCTGTAGAATGTAACATTTAAAACATATTTTGCTTTAAAGTTTAAGTTTGCTACTTACATAGTTCCATATGTGTTTTTTGTTATAGTTATATAGTGTTGTATATTTGTGATATGTTCAATTTTTTCTATATTGTAGAAAAGATTTTTTAAAAATCCCTCATTTACCTACCTTTCTGCACAGATCAACACTACTGTACCTGCTTAACGTCAATCCATCGGCCATATATGCCACGCAGGATTTAAACTCGTTGAAGCTACAGGCAGACTGTAAACACTGTGGGAACCACTTTGATGGAGAAAAGTAACAAAACAGATGCCCAGAGGACTACTGTATCCCGGGTCCTGTTTGTGTAATCCGTCTCTCTGTATGTTCTTTTAGTCCATACTTTATCTTTCTGTGGCACAATGAGGAGGGAGGTAGTACAGTGGAAAAGAAGAGATGCTGAATGACACAACGCAAGCTCTCCCTCTTCCTGTCCCTCTTTCCTTCTGTCCACCTGTCTTTCTTCCTGCTGCCTCTTTATCTCCCTTTGAGTAAGAAGACATTTGTCTCCTTTCTGTCATGTGTCGCTGTGCAGCTGCATAAAAAGAGAACATTGTCCAACAGCAGTACAGCTGGCATTCAGTTAGAGAGAAGGCCTTACACATCACTTCAAGGGTCTGTCACTGTCTGCCATGCATCTCAAGGACTGTGGGGAGCGAGCCACTTCATGTCCAAGGAGTTGCAGTGTCTTATTTGAATAGATCTCAGTGAATGGCATTCAGTCTGCTGTAGGCAAGCCAGGGGTGACACATAACAACCATTGTGATGGTAGTAAAATCATAAGGGAATGCATGCATCCTCAGCTGCTGTGTGTGCTGTGCATGTAAAATGCATGTCTTTGCTTATTTTTATTTATTGTTCTTTTTTCTTATTCTTCTTGTGCCTGTGTGAAATCTCTGCAAGTGTTTTCAACTCTGTCAAAGGCTATTCCCAATTTGTCTCTGTGGTTCAAGAACCAGCCAGGAGCTGAGTGGAATGTTTTTTAATGCCTTCCAGGAGTGCCCTAGCTGCTGTTGTCACTGGTGTGAAGAGTGAATACTGAGTACTGGTACTGTGGCTACAGGCAGCAGAGGTGTGGGGGTGTCCGGTTTGATTTTTCCTTCTTTGGGGATATCTCTAAACCTCAGAGAGCAGCTCTGTTTGTGTATTCTTGATGAACTGTTTTTTCTCCGCCAGGGGTTCACATTGTGATTTCTGAAGCTATGTGGAATAAACAAACACAGGAGCATCAGACAGCATGCTGATGAGGAATGAGGAGGCCAATGAAAATTTGTTGTAGCTCCCAGTCTTCGAGGCAAGACGCTGGGCTGCTGATAGATCGGCTGTTCAAAGGCCAAATTTAAGATTTCCCATGCTACTGTTAAAGATCATGATTTAAAGGGTATGAGCTGATGTTTGATAAGTGCCTGCCCTCAGGCTTACATCAAGTTTCAGTAGTCCTGGTCCCAGCCTATTGAAATCTGAACAGTGTAGGTATGACTGTATGAAAAGAAGAATGGAGAAGGGAGACCAAGAGTAAGACCTTAGAAGGACTCCAAAGCTTGATGAGAAGGAGAAGAGTCCAGCTGAGGACCTCTCATCTGTAGAGCCAAGGGTGTACAAGCCAATGGGAAGAGTGTAGGCTCCCCAGACTTACGATCAGTTCCTTGACAGCCAACAGTATAATCAGATAATACTGCTACAATTAATTTTACTCCATGTCACATTCATATTACTTGACAAATGAAACTGTATCTAAACAAAACAACTAAAGGTGTTCCAACAATCTGGGAGTGGCCTTAAGGTCGATCAAAAAACCAGTCTACAAAGTCCAGAAAAAAATGAAAAAGCAACGCCCACGAGGGTGGCCGTGAGTCAGATCACAAACAAAATTATATGTTCCAAGGACCGGTGGCTGGTCAGGCAGGCGGGGCCACTCGAGGATAACAACAGTGATGGGACCTTTCAAAGGGCTGGCATGAGGCCGGTGATGAAGGAGGTGGAACACCACTGGAAGTCGTGCTGGTGACCAGCAATGCAGGAGACGGAGACCTTCGGGCAGTTGGGCTGGAGGCTGGCAACGCAGAAGACTGAGATCCTCGGGCAATTGGGCTGGGGGCTGGGGGATGGGGGCTGGAAGCTGGTGGCGCAGGAGACGGGGACCCTCAAGAGGATGAGCTGAGGGCTGGGGGCCGGCGACGGAGTAGCCCTACTGCAGGCAGAGACTCTAGAGCAGGGGTGGCCACTGCAGGTTGAGACTCTTGAGCAGGTTTGGCCACTGCAGGCCGAGACTCTGGAGCAGGGGTGGCCACTGCAGGTGGAGACTTTGGAACAGCTTTGGCCACTGCAGGTGGAGACTCTGAGTCTCTTTGCCAGGGGATTTGTCAGCTGACTCCGGGACAGTCCTGCTTTCCGGGGGATTGTAAGCTGGCTCTGGCAGGTCCCAGTGCAGACTGCTGGGGGAGACGCCATCGACCCACTCGGGAACAGGACCAGGAGAGACGGCGTCGACCGGCTCAGGAACAGGACCAGGACAGATGGCATCAACTGGCTCAGGAACTGGATCAGGACAGCCAGCGTCAACCCACTCTGTAACTGGATCAGGAGAGCCAGCGCAAACCTGCTTGGGAACAGGATCAGGAAAGCCGGTGTTGACCTGCTTGGGAACAGGATCAGGAAAGCCGGTGTCGACCTGCTCAGGAACAGGATCAGGATCAGGATCAGGCAGCAAGTGTGTCACCAAAACTTCAGGTTTGAGCGTCAACCCGCTCTGAAACAGGATCAGCAGAGACGACGTTGACCCCCTTGGGAACAGGACCAGGATCAGGCGGCGAGTGTGTTGCCAATGCTTCAGGTGTGACGTTGTCAACCCCCTTGGAACCAGGATCAGGTGAAGCAGAATTGACCAGTTCAGAAATAGGATCAGGTGAGGTGGTGTCAACCCGCTTGGGAACAGGATCAGGTGAGGCGGCATTGACCCACTCGGGAACAGGATCAGGTGAGGTGGCATCAACGACCTCGGTAATGGCCAGAATGCAGGACTGAAGGGGCTGGACCTCCATGGTGCTTGGCGGCTGGACCTCCATGGCGCTCAGTGGCTGGACCCCCATGGTGCTCGGTGGCAGGACCTCCTCAGCGCTTGGGGGTGGGGCCTCCATGGCACTCGGTGCTTGGGAGCGGTTAGGTCTGGGCGCTGGGAAGCACTGAGGTCTGGGCACTGGGGAGTGGTGAGCTCCGGCGCCCCTTGGAGCCACGCTTCCTTCTGGAAGGCTTTCCAGAAGGTGAGTCCTTGGGGTGCTGAGGAGCAGGTTCAGGCAGTAAGCAGGTTTGGTTTCTGACAATTAGCTTGTTTTTTTAAAAAAATTATGTCCAATTTGGCATTAAAAAAAAGCATGACTAGCTAAAAGACAAGATTCTATGAAGATTCCGGTACACATATGTTATGGCTCCTGGTTGCCATATGCCTTTTTTGTGTTGGATTTTTTGTAGCTTCTGTGTAGGAAGATGGTTTGTGTGGACTTTAGATTATGGCTGGCTGAAGAGCATTCTCTAGATTCCACCTGTCTGTCATCTTGGATGATTGGCCTGAAGCTCAGGCCTGGCACTCCAGCCCTCATTCTTCTCCCTGCTTACCTTCCTGACTGACTGGACCACCACCCAGTTCTCTCCTCCAATTGGACTGCAGCAATCACCAATTACTGGGATTGCATTACATTTAATGAAGAAAAAACCAAGTTGTTTGCTGTGTGATGACTTTAGGCCTCTTTGCCAGTCATTTTACACTTATGCTGGTGGTGGTTACATAGGAGTGGTTGATTAGTGATGGAGGGCACCTAGGTTGGGTGTGGTTTCAAGCACATATGTATGGGTGCCTGGGCAGCCATTTCTCTCTCCCTCCGACTGGCTTGATTTGGTGTGTGTTTGGTTGGTTTCTGGTTAAAACTGTTTTAAATAAATTTATTTATACTGTGAACTAATGTGTGGTCCCCACATTTTTGCCCATCCTCTGAGCCAGGTTGTGACAGCTGTTGAAGACAGCTGTAAAGTAAGTGGGTCACATTTTGTTTTAATTGTTAGATGTATCCAATACATCTAGTGTGATTTCAGTTTATTTCCTTCAATGGAGCTGGAGGTTGTAAAGCTGTATACTGCATTTAGTTAATTGAATTGAGGGTTGAGGATTTTAAATAAGGCAATTATTTTGTGCTATTGAATATACTGTAGTTTCAGAAGGTATTCAGACCCCTTCATTTTTTCACACTTTGTGTAGTAAGTGTAGTTTTAAATGAATAAAAACTGATTTTTTCCCCCACCAGTCTGTACTCAATAACCGATGAAGACAAACTGAAAAACTTATATTCTAGAAATTTTTGGTAATTTATTAATGACATCTTTAATTGACAGAAGTATTCAGACTCTTAATTAAAGACTTTGTGGATGTCCATTTGGCATCAGTTTCAGCGTCTAATGTTTTTTTGTTTTTTTTTGGAAAGTCTCTGCAGGCTTTGCCCAACTAGATTTCGACAGTTTGTCCCATTCTTCATACAGATCCTTCCAAGTTTTGTCAGATTGGATGGGAAGCATCTGTAAACTTCCATCTCCTCTTCTCTCCACAGATGTTCTTTGGAGTTTTGAAGCCTTGATAATAATCCTCGCGGATATGCATACAGACAGCTGCTTACCCTCACTAACACATAGTTGTCATTACTATGCTACTTTTAGAGTCTTCCAAGCTATCCCGTGTTCTGTGCTTGTTCTCTCCACGAATGTCTCTGGATCTGGAGCTACACGTCTCTGATCTAAATAAATGCTAAATGGTCTGCACTTATATAGCACTTTTCTGTCTTAGTGGTACTCAAAGCGTTTTACCACGTGTTTCACATTCACCCATTCACACACACATTCACACACCAATGGCGACAGACTTCCATGCAAGGTGCCTGCCAGCCACTGGGAGCAACTTCAGGTTCAGTGTCTTGCCCAAGGACACTTATGCATGTGAAGAGACCGGGGATCGAACCGTCAACCTTGCGATCAGTGGACAACCCGTTCTACCACCTGAGCCAGATCTGGTTAGTCACCAGAGATGACTGCTAGGTTTAAATGGTTACCACATTGTTGGGTCCACATGTTCCTTTAAAGCACGCAAGATGGCACACGGTGAAACTGAACACCTTGTGTGTTTTGAATAGGTGCACACACGTGTAAACAATGAGGGTTATGTGTCCTCTTAGGGAGATAGTCCTCTAGCGTGTCATGTTTGTAAGGCAGCATGTGGATGTGTGTATGTGAGAGTAATTGTGGGTTGGTAAAGAGAAAAAAGAGGGAGAGAGAGGAGCACATATGCTCTGGAGTGGCATGAGGTAAAAACACACAGCAAAACAGTTGAACTTCCACACTAAGTCCTTGCCCAGACAAAAGTTCTCTTATGGTTTGTGTCCACAAGATCCATCAGTTTCTCACTTCCCATTCATTGTCTATGTAAAACACACACAAGCTGTCTGCAGCTCATTTGCATAAAGTAGACTTGACTTCAACTTTATACAAATGAGGCGTGGGGATGAGAGGTCTGACATCTCGTGAAACTTTAGGAAAATGTCTAAACTAGCCGTTTTTGAACTAAAATGAGGACAGATCAGCAACTACATAGCTTATTTTTTTGCCTCAAATGTTTTCAGGAATACTTTTGGCTGAACTGTTTTCATAATAAAAGAGAACGTTTGTGAGAGGTTCATTGCCGCACGTGTAAAAATGCCCCAGTGGACACACACCATTACTTTGATCGATTGTAGTGAGAGTTCCACTGTGCTGTCGATCCATCAAGCCGAATGGGAGTGATGCAGTGGCATCCTGGAGTGGAGTGGGTTCAGCTGTCCTCAGCGTGGCAGGAGAAGATCAACAGAGTTGACTCAGTTGAAGAAATGGAGCCTTGGCGAGTCCTTCTTCTTCTGGAGAAAGGATTTTCTCCAAGTCTGCAGGTATGGAGAAACCTCTAGGTTGCTGAGCGTTTCCCTGAATCCAACAAGTCTGTTAAATACTTGAAAATAGAATCTTTTCCTCGACTAGAGGACTGTGTTGGAAGTAGTGCAAACGTTTGATTTAATTACAGCAACTGATGCACAAAGCCAAGCGCTCTTTCCAACAACTCGTCACACGGGCAATGCAAGGAGGTGGCGCTGCCCAGCGGCAGCTGAAGGGTTGGTAACGTCAGGGCTTCATCTCGGGGATTCAATGCTGTGTTTGCAGGTCCCATCTAATGAGGGGCAAGGACTCTGATTCAAACCAAGTCACAATCAGGTGTGATTTTGAGTGGCCTGGGGGCATTTCTTTGTCTCGTTGTCCCTTTGTTTTGTTACACAACATACATTGACATCCCGTGCATGTACACATGGGAAAAACCCAATCCCTCCTTCATATTCTGACATTGGACCCCACCTCATGACTTTAGACTTTGTTTATTCAAGATTGACAAGGCAGGAAAAAACATGAACAATGTTTGAAATGAAATGCGTCAATCACAATGATAAAAAACAACAACCAATAAAATATTACAGCTATAAAAATACAAATTCTTATCTATGATAAAACAGTCTTAAAGCTTGGGGGATAAAAGACATTTCATGTCTATTAGTGTTGCTCTTCTTGGCTGAGAATTGTCTCTGATTTCTGAGCTTGTACTGAGTGCAGGGGTTCTGAGATAGGAAGGCGTGCAGAGTAGACGAGCTGTTCTCCAGGATGTTGTAAAGGACGTGCAGTGTGGCCTCATCCCGCCTCTCACTCAGAGTTGGGAGGGAAGATGGTGGGATGCCAATAATTCAGCAACACCTTTTTTGTACCCGCTCCAGTTCAACTGACAGGCCTTTAGGGAGCCCACCCCACACAGGACTGGCATATTCCAGCACAGGTCTGATGAAGGTCAGATAGACCTGCTTGAGGACATCAGAGGGGAGTCCAGCTCTTTTCGCCACACTCAAGTAGTGTATCCTGGGGCGTGTTTTAGAGAGCATGTATTGCACATGAGCATCCCAAGATAAGTCAGAAGAGATCTGGACTCCAAGAAGTTTGAAGGTGGTAACTCTATCCACTGCTTGACCACTGATTTCAGGTGGGGGAGGGCAGGGGATGTTATGCTCTCGTCTGGCGCTGAGAAGCATGTCCTTGGTCTTTGATCCATTAACTGCCAGCAAGAATTCCTGACCCCACTCATCCACAGAGTCCAGAGCCCTCTGCATCAGGCCAGGCAGTGAGCCCATCAGGAGCTCAGTCAGTGTGAGGTCATCAGCATACTTCACTGGAGAAACAGAGGATGGAAGACACTCATCCAAGCTGTTGATACAAATTACAAAAAGTAAAGGTGACAACAGCCCCCCCTGTGGGACACCTGCTGGAATGACACAGGGTGATGAAAAACAGGAGCCCCACTGCACTGTTTGTTCTCTGTTGCTCAGGTAGCTCTTCACACTGAGCCATAGGGGGCGCCTCACCTGCATGTCTGCCAGAGCCTTCAGAAGCTGGCAATGTTTGATTGTATCAAACGCGCGTGAGAAGTCTACAAAGACTGAATGTACATCCATTTTGGGATTATTGTTAAGAGCTTCATGCCACTGCTGAAGGATCATACATTTTTAAAGGGTTAAAGAACTTGTTTCACCTTAAACCATGCTGACCCTTTCTCTATATTCCCAACTGCATCCTCTAAACATGAATGAGCCTTTGCTCAAGGCTATCTACAGCTTAAAACCAAGGCAAGCCATCAGATATACAGATAAACACAGATAAAACTCTATCTGATACATTCTTAACTTTATATCTTAGCATACAGAAAAATCCTCCTAAACTTATCTGTGTCATTTATCAAAATCTTCAGTAGTTTTCTCTGTGCATTTTTATTACCCCTACCCCATCCTTTAGTTTACAGGATACATTTTCTGCCTGCCAGATAATTTATTCAGCCTCCAAAATCCTGACACATGCTGATGTGTTTCTATCTACCCCTCCTATCTCACTTCATTTGACACCAGTTTTTTGAATGTGGTGCAAGTCTGTCCCCTGCTGACTAAATACAATCATGCCTGCCTCCCACAATTACTCAGAGTGCAGCTTACCATATATCAGACAATGATTTCGAGTCGATAAATTTACACCTTACACGTAATTAGTGAGCTTGTTTTGATACACACGCAGTTGTTTAGGTGGGGGAACTGTCATGAGATGAGGTAAAATAACATACATATATGTCACGTATATGATTCATAAAGAGCATGTTTTACACTTCACATATTATTTCAATATACCTCTACAGGGGTGTGTGTACCATGACACACACACACACACACAGTCAGTCCTTAAGTATTTATAGAATATGTAATGTAGCTTCACATTCAAAAATATTAACAAAATATTATGCACTTGTATAGATTAGGTTATCATTAGGGCCCGAGCACTACAGTGCGTAGGACCCTATTGTTCTTCTAGTTTTTATTACTATTTTTCATATTATAAAATATTTAATTGCAAGGTCTTGACTTAGTGCTTGGTTGTATGTCTATATGTGGCCCTGTAATAGGCTGGCGACCTGTCCAGGGTGTCCCCTGCCTTCGCCCGAGTCGGCTGGGATAGACTCCAGCCCCTCAGCTACCCTGCAGAGGATTAAGCGGTATATAGATAATGGATGGATGGGTCTTGACTTTAAAAATTCTGTAAAGTGTCCTCAGATGACTTGGAAGACAGAGAAAGACGGTGTGGACGGTCATTTGACAAGAAAGTTCATGGATATGGAGCCACATCGGTAGGTTATATGCTTAATTAACTTTGTATGTCACCTTTGCCTATCTGTTCAAGTCAGTATTGAAATATCAAATATTTAACATTAGCATTAGCTGAACCGTTTAGCTTGCTAGCGAGGTAGCAACTGCAAACTTGGCCTCCTGGCACACAGCTACTTTTTGTGGATATGTTTTTGGTTGCAGAACGGGAGATTTTTATTTTTACTAAATCTGTAAGCCCTCATTAATGTCATATACATTTTTGCTTGCCAAAATGCCATGCTTGTTTAGCAGCTAATACAATGAACCTTTTAAGGATTTAATAGCATATTATTTTACCTCTGTTTCATGCTGTCCACTCATGCTTATAAAATGATTTTTGGCAAATATCTGTAGTATCTGCTCATAAACATTTGTTGATGTGCTGTTTTAAATTAAGAAACCATGCTATTGGTTTCAGTCTTGTCCATACTGTGGAGGAGCGGGAGGTGGGGGGCAGACAAATCATGCTCTCTCCCACACTTGATATGTTATTGTTTTCTTTCTGTAATCCCATATGGCGTCTTTCTGTCAAATAACAACTGTTTTTTAAATTGAATCCAGGGATTTTAAATAAATACAGTAGCAAGTCAAAATTCATGTTACATTTTTTAAGTAATTAATTCTAATATTTATTTTTAGAATCATTTTGTTGCATATGATGCATTTTTATTTAGTTTTGGTCCTCCCTGCTGTATAGTATGCCTGGTGTGTATGCAACATGTTGCTGTCAGTATTTTTAGACAAGTATTCAAATGAGAAAAAGTGTCAAGATAGAAAGTCAATTGCAAAATTGCAGCAACAAGCACACCCTCTTACAGCCCTGAAAATATATCAATAGTAATTTAAACCTGTCTGGTGGGATTAGTAATTTTGGGACAATTTCTCATATTGTAACACATGTTATTTTAATGATATTTGACAATGTTGTTGTTTATTCCAGATATCAACAGTAAGTTACTGCAGTCTAAGTGTTTAAGTAGCAGTGTCCTTTCAGTGTGCAATAGCAGCAGCTTGCACCAACAAAGACGCCTAGACTGTGAAGGTAATATTACATTAATATTGATATTGTCGTTTGCAATATGTAATTTGAATCTGTAAATGGCAGTTTTGTCTTTCGTTGATTTTTTGTTAATGATTGCTGATTTAAAGTAGTTGGATAATGGATTTCCTAAACAATGTCCAGTGAGTCAGACAACTATGTTTTCTGATGCAGCTTCCTCCTGTTGAGATGGGTACCCCAGCAAAGCTGCGGATCATTTTGGAGGACGATGACATTCGCAAAGTGGTCCTACCTTCAGGCATCCCCACTACACTTCAGGACCTTGCTGATGTTATTCAAGAGATATTTCACATTCCAGCGTCATTTACTGTAATGTATCAAGACATGGCTTTTGGTGGCCAGTTTTTCACTTTGACCTCAATTAAAGACATACAAGACAAGGCTACCCTGAAGCTTGTAATGACTCAACCACTTGTCATAACTATCAGTCTTGTGGAAGCGTCAGATGCTGAATACCCAGTATCACAGCGATCTTCTGATACAAGCTCTTCTCACTCATCTGGGTCTCGGGACACAATCCTGGTGTCCTCTTCAGATGAAAGTAGAACTTCATACAGGTCTCAGCCATGGCCAGCTGAGTTTGAAATACCAACCTTTTCTTATGATGTAGATGTGGCGCGACTAGACTACAACATTAGATGATCTCAAAATATGAATGGATGCCAGACAATGCCACCCTGGGAATTGCACCCAGAGAATTCTCCTTCAACACTGAAGGCGCACAGATTCGTTTAACTCACGTGTGTTCACAATTCAATAAACATTTTATTTTAAACAACTTTAAAATTATATTCCTTTAAAAACAGACAGTCACACTGGGGCAAAACCAAATGAAACAAAATGAAACTAATCAGTTGCCGAGTTAGCTTGTGGACAGGTGCTAGTGACAGGGAAGGGCAGTACCCCAAAATAAAGCAAAAACACCCAGGCTTACGTGACACACACACACTCTCGTGAAGTGAACCGATTTCCCAGGGGAGCACAACACACAAAGGAGGGGAACGCCACCACCCGGACCACCAGCACCACCACCGGCCTTCAGCAACTGAAAGGGAGAAACGATCAAATTATACACAGAATTCAATAAAAAGGAAAGAAAATATACAAATGGGCTGGTTTCAAATTAAACTATAACCAACAAAATACTACAGCCCCCAAAATGAAAGAAAATGCGCACAGGAAAGCAACAATAAACAAATCAAAATATAAATTCCTCAGTCATACGATTAAAATTAAGCTCCGTTCTGGAGGGTGCGGATTGTCAATTGTCCCAGCGCCTGACAATGCAGCGCGGTAGCAGTCCAGCAGCTGGAGAGACGCCGCAGAGACGAGCAATCATAAAAACACAAAGCAGTTGGAGAATTGCAGTGGGGAAACCATCCGTTGAATTTTCCAGAGTCCAAAACAACAATGGAACTCTTCGGGAGACAAAACAGCAGCGGACTTCCGGGAGACAAAACAGCAGTAGTCCCAGCGGCTGACCACGACATCAGCACCTGCTAAAACGTGAACATTACTAAGACAGAATCATTAAAAGTTGATTGCGGTCACTATAGATATAAGTGCACATACCTGTCAGTGGCAGGGTATGCACACACGCACACACGAGAAGGGAGGCAGAGACACCAAGCAACCCGGCACTTTCCTGTGACCACATAAATGTCAGCTAGCTAATAGCATACACAAACGCCGTGAGAGAGAGGACACCTACCGCAAACAGCCAGGAGTAGGGGAACGTACCAGCAGCTAGAGGCACACGCCGAGGACACACCAGTCACCTCGGTTGCTGGTGAGCCTGTACACGGATGTGACACCGACGGAAGTGCAGAGAGAGAGAAGCAGGAGAAAGGCCGCAGCTTAAATACCCAGCCCCACTTACTGATTGACACCAGCTGCACGGCATCAGGTGAAGCAGCACGGTACTGACGATGCAACACACCTGCTGCTACATTCTACCCCCCCACCCCCCACCCCCCCTTTGCATCGTCGCCCCGACGATGGACACTTTAAAGCCGATTGCACAAACTAGCTTTGGACCCGCAGGCAGGAGGGTTAGCAGCTGGCCGTGGGAAATGATGTACATTAGAATGCTGGCCAGCTGTTGACCGCGGGGTCCGGCGTGCAGCCAAAGAGTCAGGGCCAGGACAAGTGACTGGAGAAGCAGCCAAGGATGTTGATGCTCCAGTGTACGAAGCTGTTGACAGGCCACAGCAGGAGATGTGGAATGGGGTGGTGGCACTGTCATCTGGGGTGTAGTTTGGGTCGCTGTGGCCAATCTGGTGGAAGGCGCAGCAGCATTAACCACTCGGGGCTGTTGCCCAAAAAACAACAAGTCATATTCGAACGAGCACTCATCCTCAGAGGGCATCTGTTCTACAGATGGAGAGTTATGGTCATGGGTGGGAGCATGCTCAGGTGAATCCATGCCAACCACAGCCTTGAGCAGTAGAACCATTCAGCTCAAGCCACGACCGGGTGAGAGACCACATCCCATCATCGCCAGGTTCCATTACTACGGCGACTGTGCGGATGTGTTACAGCGCGCCAGAGAGGCTCAACAGATTTCTGTTGCCGATATAAGGATTGCTGTCTTCCCTGACCATACTGCCAAAGTGGCCCGTGCCCGGACAGCCTTTAACGAAGTTCGGAAGCAGCTGCGCGGGATGGAGGGTGTCCAATATGGATTGTTCTTCCCTGCTTGTCTTCGGGTCAGCCATAATGGGATGGTAAAAGACTTTGTTTCAGCAGAGGACGCCATGGCCTACGTCAAGAAGATGAACAGTGCCTGATGCATCCACTTATTAAGGTGCAGTACTTTGAAGTAGGGCTGTAGGATACCAACCCTTGATTTACTCGTGAATAATATTGGTTTGACGTTATTTGTTTTCATCTGAAGTTTTATACATCGAGTAAACTGATACATTTGTTATTAACGAGGCTCTTTTGCACATACAAATATTTTGCCCTATGCACTAAGTTTTGAAACAGATGGCGTCTTGCACTGACAACACACTGTATTTACTAGCCTTAAATAAGCGAGGGCACACTAAACTGCAATGTTCTGCATATCTCTGCATTGTTCGCTCCATATACATTACTTTGTCTTATTGGTTAGTCTATATGACATGTTGGTATATTTTACTTATGGAACTTTGGTATTTTTGAAATGTTGATCAGTGGTGGCTAATGTTAATGTATGCTAATGTTTTGTTGCTATTATAAGTCTGATTAGATTTAGCTCAGGTTTTCCTCGAGTTGTTGTCATGGTTGTATGGCAACAATTGTTATCCTGTTTGCTAAAATGTGTTCTCCCTCCTGGAGGTACCATTTTTCGTTTATGTCCTTATTCTTGGGTATATTTTTGTGTGTATATATGTCGGGTGGTGGGGTCGGGGTGGGGGGTTTGACCGCTCTGGCTCTTTTCAGTTATCCTTAGAGATTTTCTCTACTTTTTCACGCATAGATATGTTCTGGTAACTTAAACCCCAGCACTTCTGGCATGGGGCATGGGCATGGGCAAGCCAATTCGTTTTCTCAGTTGGAATGTACGTGGCATGGGCAACCCTACCAAAAGGTCCATGGTCTTTAGTCACTTAAAACGGCTAAATACTGACATAATTTTTTTGCAGGAGACTCATCTTAGACTTAAAGATCACTACAGGCTCCGGCCTGCCTGGATAGGGCAGACCTACCACTCTAATTAGGGCCCGAGCACTACAGTGCGTAGGACCCTATTGTTCCTGTAGTGTTTCTTTGGGGGTATGGCGGTTTAGCGGTTTCTTTTTCTTACGCCACTTTGAACCTCAATTTGACCCCTTAAACATGCTCAAAAACTCACCAAATTAGGCACAAACATCAGGACTGGTGAAAAATTTGATATTTTGGAGGAATTACACATATGAATGGCAAAATGACTCAATAGCGCCACCTTGAAAATTGGGCTTTAGTGGAGTTAATACGGCTTGTTTCGTGAAAACTCATGAAATTTGGTACACAGGTACAGTAGCACGAGACAAAAACATTCCTGCTTTTAAAATTACAGAAAAGGCTCAACGGCGCCCCCAACGGCATTGGAATTTAACGAACTCCTCCCAGGATTTTTGCAAGATCTTCACCAAATTCGGTGTGTGGCATCTACACCCCTCCAGGATAAAAAGTTATTAAAATCTCGTGGATACGTCACACGGTGTGGGCGTGACATGGCGGCCATTTTGAACAAAAAAGCTCAACGGCGCACCCAAGACAATGCTGTGCGCTGGCATTGGAATTTAACGAACTCCCAGGATTTTTGTCCAATCTTCACCAAATTCGCTGTGTGGCATCTAGACCCATCCAGGATGAAAAGTTATTAAAATCTTGTGGCTGGATCACACGGTGTGGGCGTGGCATGGCGGCCATTTTGAACAAAAAAGCTTAACGGTGCCCCCTGGAAAACGCTGTGCGCAGGCATTGGAATTTAACGAACTCCTCCCAGGATTTTTGGCCGATCTTCACCAAATTCGCTGTGTTGCATCTAGACCCATCCAGGATGAAAAGTTATTAAAATCTCGTGGATACAACACACGGTGTGGGGATGGCATGGCGGCCATTTTGAACACAAAAGCTCAAAAGTGCCCACTGGAAAACGCTGTGCGCAGGCATTGGAATTTAACGAACTCCTCCCAAGATTTTTGTCCGATTTTCACCAAATTGGCTGTGTGGCATTAACACAAAATTCGCTGTGTTGCATCTAGACCCGTCCAGGATGAAAAGTTTTTAAAATCTCGTGGATACGTCACACGGTGTGGGCGTGACATGGCGGCCATTTTGAACAAAAAAGCTCAACGGCGCACCCAAGACAATGCTGTGCGCTGGCATTGGAATTTAACGAACTCCCAGGATTTTTGTCCAATCTTCACCAAATTCGCTGTGTGGCATCTACACCCCTCCAGGATGAAAAGTTATTAAAATCTTGTGGCTGGATCACACGGTGTGGGCGTGGCATGGCGGCCATTTTGAACAAAAAAGCTCAACAGTGCCCCCTGGAAAACGCTGTGCGCAGGCATTGGAATTTAACGAACTCCTCCCAGGATTTTTGGCCGATCTTCACCAAATTCGCTGTGTTGCATCTAGACCCATCCAGGATGAAAAGTTATTAAAATCTCGTGGATATAACACACGGTGTGGGCGTGGCATGGCGGCCATTTTGAACACAAAAGCTCAAAAGTGCCCACTGGAAAACGCTGTGCGCAGGCATTGGAATTTAACGAACTCCTCCCAAGATTTTTGTCCGATTTTCACCAAATTGGCTGTGTGGCATCTAGACCCTTACAGAATGAAAAGTTATTAAAATCTTGTGGCTGCGTCACGGTGTGGGCGTGGCATAGCGGCCATTTTGAACAAAAAAGCTTAACGACGTCCCCTGGAACACGTGGTGCGCAGGCATTGGAATGTAACGAACTCCTCCTAGGATTTTTGTCCCATCTTCACAAAATTTGCTGTGTGGCATCTAGACCCCTCCAGGATAAAAAGTTATTAAAATCTTGTGGCTGCGTCACATGGTGTGGGCGTGGCATGGCGGCCATTTTGAACAAAAAAGCGTAACGGCTTCCCATGGAACACGTGGTGCGCAGGCATTGGAATTTAACGAACTCCTCCTAGGATTTTGTCCCATCTTCACAAAATTTGCTGTGTGGCATCTAGACCCCTCCAGGATGAAAAGTTATTAAAATTTTGTGGCTGGGTCACACGGTGTGGGCGTGGCATGGCGGCCATTTTGAACAAAATCGCCATATGGAATGAAACAGGTTTTGGAGGTGAAGGCATCCATGTAATATCACCAAATCCACACAAATCCTCATTAATCTCAAGAACTAACAATTGATATACAATTCAGGAATGGGCGTGGTCAAACGGCTCCACAGCGCCCCCTGGAAATATTCAAATACTCATATAAAATCACTGCTTTATCCTACAAACATGAAATTTGGTACACACGTACAGTATCCCAAGACCAACAGATTTGCACACTCCAAATTTCAAACAGCTCCACAGCGCCCCCTACAAATAAAAAAGAAAATCTATAAAATCACTGGTTTGTCCTACAGACATGAAATTTGGTACATGTGCAGAGCAGGATGAGACAAATATTATTGTGTGCTATAGACATTCCGATCGTATCCCAAACGGCCATGGGGGGGGGAGCGAGGGCCCGTCCGATGCTGCTTGCAGCTTTAATTTTAATTCTAAAGCTAGAGGGGTTACTATTGTGTTTAATAAAAGGATTCAATTTCAGTCTACTGATGTCATTGCTGATAAGGACGGCAGATATGTTATAGTTGCAGGTACACTTATGCAAACAAAAGTGGTGTTAGTTAATGTGTATGTGCCAAATTTTGATGATGTCAGTTTTTCTAATAGATTACTTGATAATGTACCCCATTTAAACACACATTTGTTGATTGTTGGTGGTGATCTGAATTGTGTGTTTGACCCTGGACTGGATCACTCTAGTCCCCGCTCTACGCCCCTTTTGGCCATGGCTAAGTCTCTGTCCTTTGACTTTATGACCCAAAATGGTTTGGTTGACCCTTGGAGATCCTGCAATCCCTCAGCGAAGAAATTCTTTCTTTTCCTCAGTGCATCAGTCATATTCGAGAATAGACCATTTCTTTGTGGATAATAGACTTAATTTGTGTGTTGTTTCATCCGATTACTCAATTATTTTAATATCTGATGATGCTCCTTTGCATCTAGATATTCAGTTCTCAATGCATAACACCCCCCCACCCCCTCCACCCCCCCGTATCCTGTCTTCCAGGTGTCCTGTCCATTTTAGATAAGTTTAGGTCATTTTTGGGACACAAGCTGAATCTCAATAAAAATGAATGTTTCCCCATCAATGCAGCTGGTTATTTCTACCCCCGTGACAATCATGGGAAGATTTACCTACATTTAAAATACCAAGTAGAGGGATTATTTCGGTATTGTATAACCGTATATTGGATCTCGGCGATCACTCCAATTCAAAAATGAGAGCTGCTCGGAAGGAAGAGATGGGTCTTGAATTGATGAGGATTGGTGGATGGGGTGGTGAGTAGGTTAGGCATGGTTTCATCTTGTGCACGTCTGACACTTATTCAATTTAAGGTTATACATAGGATTCATTTCTCTAAATCGAAGTTGTCTAAAATCATCCCAGAGATAGAAGACAAATGTGACCGTTGCATAAATTCAGTGTCATTTGAGTCACGTTTTTCTTTTGCCCTCGCCTGCATAACTATTGGTCCAGTTATTTTAATATAATATCCACCATAATGGGAATTGATATACAGCTCCATCCACTTATTGCTATTTTTGGCACTCAGGTTAAACCAAGGCAATTTAATTTGGTCCAAAGAGAAGTTTATCAGTTTTACTTCTTTATTTGCCAAACGCTGCCTTCTCCTTCAGTGGAAATCTCCTAATCCTCCCTTTGTGTCACAGTGGCTTAAAGACACTATGCTCTTCCTTAAACTTGAGAAGATTAAATACATGATGAGAGTGTGTACTGAGAAGTTCTTTTGTAAATGGCGACCTTTTATTTCATATTTCAAGGACTTGCAGGTCCTGCCACACCAAGTGCTGTTTTGTTAAGCACTGTCTATGTGATCTCCATTTGAGCCAGGGCAGGATGGGTGAAGGTTGATGGGTTTGGGTTTAATTTATGTCTCTGTTTGATTGGTTTTGTTTTTTGTTTTTTTGTCTGCTTTGTGTAAAGAAAAAAAGCAAAACTGGGAAACTGTTTTACATAACTGTAAATTGTCAATTTATATACTTTCCAATAAACATATTTTGAAAAAAAAAATTTGCTGGGACCATTTGGTATGGTACATACGCTGCATTTTTTGGAAAAACTGGTGACAGTTTCACAGATTATAAATAATTTTGGACATGACACTTGTAGCTAAAATGTAAAAAAAAAACAAGCTAAAATCTAAAATCTAATCTCTAATACAAATGTCGTACCATCTTTTGTCACTTTTTAGGTAACTTCCAGTCAAAAAAAACCATTAGTAATAAATCAAAATTCAGTATGAATCAAAATTTGCCATGACTAAGAATTATTTGAAAATGTAAATAATTGCTTGTGATATGCTGTCTCTAAAGTGTCTGTAAAGTCGAGATAACAAGTGCAAAGTCAGCCTGAAACACTACCATAAAGACAATCATTAGAGTAGTAACAAAAAATGTGGGAATTTTATTTTAATAACAGTTCCTGTGAAGAGCAGCGCTAAATGTCTTGGCTGCATGTGGAAGATGCTATATGAAGAAAAATGACTAATTATAGCAGTCAACAAAAATGTTAGTTTCGTAAAACTTTAATAAACAACATTAAAAACTGAATTCTAACTAAATAGTATGAACTCTAAAATGTGTTTCTGATCTTGTCACCAACAGCTTTAAGCTTTGAATTTCAGAGGTTGGAGTCCAGAGTCTGCTCAGGATCACAGAAATTCATCATGAGGAAGAAGCGTTTGGAGATCTCAGGACCGACCCTACGAGTGGTGGAGGTGATGCCCTCTCCTCTGCGAATCAATAGGTCAGACAACAGTAAGACCTTCTCACACTCGGTCCCGCACAGACTGTAGGCCTGTGGACAGACAGGGAAATATCTTGTATTAAGAAATGATTTCTAATATGCTTGTAAATATGTCTTTATGATGTCTTGCCTAATATTTATACTTCCATAAAAGTCTCTTTTTTGGCAGGTTGCATTTAAATGACACCTTGATTCAAGTAGATTTTATCTATAAGATTTTTTGGTAATAAGAGGGTGTATCTGCCCTGACAAAGAGGCTGTTTTATAACATGCAGTAATGATGTTTTCTTTTGCATGAGAAAAGGCAGAAAAAAGGCAGAAACATAAAAGGGAAGTCAATAAAAGTCAATCATTTAGCAAAGTAAAATAAAATTAATAAAAGCTATTTCTGTCAAGGATGGTCTATAAAAGTGAGGCAAGGTCGCACCTACATTTTTAAAGTAGACTTTAAAACAATGAACCAATGCAAATACATACAGTTGTGGTCAAAAGTTTACATACACTTGTAAAGAACATAATGTCATGACTCTTGAGTTTCCAGTTATTTCTACAACTCTGATTTTTCTCTGATAGAGTGATTGGAACAGATACTTCTTTGTCACAAAAAACTTTCATGAAGTTTGGTTCTTTTATGACTTTATTGTGGGTTAACAGAAAAAGGGATCAAATCTGCTGGCTCAAAAATATACATACAGCAATGCTAATATTTGGTTACATGTCCCTTAGCCATTTTCATTTCAATTAGGCGCTTTTGGTAGCCATCGCCCAAGGCAAACAGTTCCTAGGTGACGGGTCAGACCAAAAGCACTTCAGACACCCTTATGGAAAATGCAATATCAAGGACCATTACGTCGCCCAGTATGGTGCAGCCGGGACCCCACTCTGGAGCCAAGCCTGGGGTTGGGGCTCGTATGGGAGCGCCTGGTGGCCACAGGGCTCAGCCGGGCTTAGCCCGAATGGACGACCTGGGTCTGACCTCCTGTGAACTCACCACCTGCAGAGGGAACCTTAGGGTGCAGTGTGGATTAGATGGTAGGTGACAGCGGGGGCCTCTGCAACCCGATCCCCGGACACAGCTTTAGAGTGTCTTATTTAATTCAACTTTAGCTGTTGGGACATGGAACGTCACCTCACTGGGGTGGGGAGGAGCCTGAGTTTGGGCGGGAGGTTTAGAGGTACCATCTAGATATAGTTAGGCTCACCTCCACGTACAGCTCGGGCTCTGGAACCCAGCTCCTCGAGAGGGGTTGGACTCTCCACTTCTCTGGGGTTGTCCGTGGTGAGGACTTCTGCGCTAGTTACAGTTTGTTCATGACGAACACCATGTTTGAGCACAGGGGTGTCTATAAGCACACGTGGCACCAGGACACCCTAGGCCAGAGGTCGATGATAGACTTTGTAGTTGTGTCATCTGATCTCCGGCTGCATGTCTTGGATGCTTGGGTGAAGAGAGGGGCTGATCTGTCAACCAATCACCACCTGGTGGGGAGTTGGACGCGCTGGTGGGGGAGGAAGCCGGACAGACTCAGCAGGCCCAAACGTGTCATGAGGGTCTGTTGGGAACGTCTGGCAGAGCCCTCTGTCAGCGCAGTCTTCAACTCTCACCTCTGGGAGAGCTTCTCTCAGATGCCGGGGAAGGTTGGAGACACTGAGTCGGAGTGGACCATGTCCTCCACCTCCATTATCGAAGCTGTTGCTCTGGGCTGTGGTTGCAGGGTATCTGGTGCCTGTCGTGACGGCAACCCCCGAACCCAGTGGTGGACACCAGACGTAAGGGATGCCATCAAGCTGAAGAAGGAGTCCTATTGAGCGTTGTTAGCTCATGGGATTCCTGAGGCAGCTGACGGGTACCGACAGACCAGGTGCGCCACAGCCCGGGCTGTTGTGGAGGCAAAAACTCAGGTCTGGGAGGAGTTCAGGGAGGCCATGGAGGAGGACTATCAGTCAGCCCCGGGGAAATTCTGGCAAACTGCCCGGCACATCAGGAGGGGGAAGCAGGGCTTTACCAACACTGTTTACAGTGGAGGTGGGGAGCTGTTGACCTCAACTGGGGATGTCGGTAGAAGAAATACTTTGAGGACCTCCTCAATCCCACCGTCACGTCTTCCGCTGATGAAGCAGAGGCTGACTTCTCAGAAGTGGACTTGCCCATCATCCAAGCTGAAGTCACGGAGGTGGTTGGAAAGCTCCTCGGTGGCCGGGCACCGGAGGCGGATGAGATTCACCCTGAGTATCTCAAGTCTCTGGATGTACAGGCACTGTTGTGGTTGACATGCCTCTGTAACATTGTGTAGCAGTCGGGGAGAGTGCCTCTGGACTGGCAGGGTGGTGGTCCTTCTTTTCAAGAAGGGGGACTGGAGGGTGTGATCCAACTACAGGGGGATCACACTTCTCAGCCTCCCTGGGAAAGTCTATTCCAGGGTACTGGAGAGGAGAATCTGGCCGATAGTCAAACCTTGGATCCAGGAGGAACACTGAACCAGCTCTATACTCTCCAGGTGCTTGAGGGTTCATGGGAGTTCGCTCAACCAGTCCACATGTGTTTTGTGGATTTGGAGAAGGCATTCGACCGTGTCCCTCGCAACCTCCTATGGGGGGTGTTCCGGGAGCATGGGGTTCTGGGCCCTTTGTTGAGGGCAGTCTGGTCCCTGTACAACTGGAGCAGGAACCTGGTTCTCATTGCCAGCAGTAAGTCAGATCTGTTCTCAGTGCATGTTGGACTCCGGCATGGCTGTCCTTTGTCACCGGTTCTGTTCATAAGTTTTTTGGACAGAATTTCTGGGTGCAGCCAGGGGCCAGAGGGGGTCTGGTTTTGGGACCACGCTATCTCGCCTCTGCGGCCTCTGTGGATGATGTGGTCCTGTTGGCTTCATCGACCTAGACATTCAGCATGCACTGGGACTGTTTGCAGCCGAGTGTGGAACAACTGGGATTAGGATTGGCACCTCCAAATCTGAGGCCATGGTTTTTGATCAGAAAAAGGGGGCTTGCTCTCTCCAGGTCAGTGGAGAGGCCCTGCCTCAAGTGGAGGAGTTTAAGTATCTCAGTATCTTGTTCATGAGCAAGGGGAGGATGGAGTGTGAGATTGACAGGCGGATCGGTGCAGCGTCTGCAGTCATGCCGTTGCTGTATCAGTCTGTCATGGTAAAGAAGGAGCTAAGCCGAAAGGCGAAGCTCTCTATTTTTACCGGTCAATCTACATTCCTACTCTCACCTATGGTCATGAGCTTTGGGTCATGACCGAAAGAATGAGATCCCGGATACAAGCGGCAGAAATGAGTTTCCTCTGCAGGGCGGCTGGGTGCACCCTTAGCGATAGAGTGAGGAGCTCAGTCACCAGGGAGGAGCTTGGAGTAAAGCCACTACTTCTCCACGTTGAGAGGAGTCAGCTGAAGTGGCTCAGACATCTGTTCCGGATGCCTTCGAGACATCTCCCTGGGGAGGTGTTCCGGTCATGTCCCACGGGAGGAGGCGTCTGGGTAGACCTAGGACATGCTGTAGGGACCATGTCCCTTGGCTGGCCTCGGGACACATGTGGGTCCCACCAGAAGAGCTGGAGGAGGTGTCTGGGGTGAGGGAAGTCTGGCCATCTCTGCTTAGACTACTGCCTCCGCGACCCGGCCCCGGATAAGCAGAAGACAAAGGATGGATACTCTTCTAAAGAAACCTGACGATTAATCACATATACAAAATCACACAAGAATTTCTAAAGAAGGAAAAAGTGAATGACCTGACCAAGTACGTCCGCTGATGGAAATGCAATAGAACACCTTTAGGGTATTTCATGAGAAAAGCAGAGCAACACAACCTCTCCAGTAAAGAGTGAACTGAAAAAACATTCTCTCTAAAAAATGGCAGCACATCACTCAAGAAATTTAAAATAAAGGTGGAGACACAAAGTATTAAAAAATTAAAGGTTTAAATCATTGTAATGAAAACTGCATTGACTTGTTGTATTAAGTTCCTACTGAGGGGCCTGTATTTTATATATAGTACATCAGAACTGTGGATGTAAGAAGAAATGCTCTACTGTTCAATTTAGTGTAACATTTGAGTGACAGAAAGGCAAATAAATAAGGCAAATAAATAAGCCATAGGAACAGACAATATCTTGTTATAGCTTCAAATCTTCCCATTATGAATGGAATAGAGACTAAGAGAGAGAAGTGAATTTAAATGCCATGGCAGCACTGATAAGCTATCTTACAGATGATTAATTTTGGTTGCTTGGATGTGTGTCTTCAGTGTGCGTACCTTCTTGAGCAGCTGTGGGGAGGGATAAGCTGCCAAGATGGCAGCAGCCATGTCCGGACTGACTCTGTTCAACTGCTGAATCTGTCTCTTCCACACCTGCAGTAGGCCCTTACCAGATTTATCCACTCGCTGACCCCCCGCCCACTCACTCTCCAGATAAAAGGAGAAGTCTGTCTTCTCCCTCTCTCTCCTGAAAAACACAGAGAAGAACATGGAAAATGACTGTTTGATCTGGCAGAAGTGTCATTCAGCTGAGTTGTAAAAAGAACTGGCTTACTTGAAAGGAGCCTCTGCAACGGCTTTGGTTGTCATGGTGATGTGGCCAGAGAAGTCGCTCCAGGAAGACAAGAAGCGGACTGAGACACCAGTGTGAAGCTGGAGATGCACCACTGCCTGATAAAATTTTTGACAAATATGAAACAATAAATACCCTTGTAAGTAATCCTACATTTCCCCCTAAAAATACACTTGACTCCATAGTATAAATCAACATGTTTTGTTTTTCAAATTGTGATTCAAGAATGTCTGGCTGCAAAACCAAACAGTTTGGCTGAAATTTGGTTTAATCTGGAGGTCACATATTTTCAGTTACATAATTGCATTGGTGGGTAGTAACATGTTACATTTACTCCATTACATGTACTTGAGTATTTTTTTTTGGATGAATTGTACTTTTAAGAGTAGTTATTTTGCAAAATACTTTTACTTGAGTAAATTTGTGAGAAAATATATGTACTTTTACACTGTCACTTTGGGCTACATGCTTGTCGTTACATTAATTTATCTATAAATAAATTCAGACGAGATCAGATGCAGAACTGCAGCTCTGCAGCTCTTGGCTGACAGAGACATCATTAACCAATCACAGCACAGCACCACAGGTGGACGGAGGTGTGGCCCTACCCCTCCATGGCCCACCTTCACCTCACTGTAATTCAAGAACATGGCAGAAGATGAAACGCTGGCATCTGCCCCAGAAAATGTGCAGGGACATTCCTGGCGCCACATTCAGATCTTGTCTGCCTTTTAAACGTCAAGAAAAAGCAGTCATATAATACTGCCTACTTTGTCAGCCCAAGAATTCCACATCAAATCTGAGAAAACCTGTGATCGGTAAGAAGGGTAAAAGGTTACTCATGATTGTAATTCTAACTAGCTAATACCAAGTGAGTTAACCTACTGCATATACGAAGCAGGTTAACACAATGAAGAAGAGTCTTTCTACTGCACAACCCACCTCTGTTGGTAGCCAGTCCGCCTCTCGCTGGGTTAACTATATAACACCTTAGCGTGTGTAGAAGGTCCATTTTTAATGCAACGTACAGGGGACACATATATCATATGAAACTACAGAATCTAAGGAATAAACCCAAACTAAGCATATCACACTAACTTATTAGCAAGGGGATGAAATAATGTGCCAAAGTTGGGCTAAATTTCAGAAAAAAGTTACTACAACTGTTGTAAAACAATGACTGTGTTTTGCCTTGATGTTATTGAGGATATTTCAGAACAAGTGGATTCAAACACATAGTTTTGCAACACATACGGCTTGCCTTTATATGATGATTCTATTTTTTTATGCAGATTATGAAATTATATATTATTGATATGGATTGATATGAACGTACACAAGTGGACAAACTTGATGTTTAGGGTTCAGTCAATGATACCTCTGTGTTAAGAGATTATTGTTGTTACTTTGCTCCTGGTTTCAAAAGTTGGTGTTTTGAAAACAAGCCAAAAACTGGAGACAAGGTATTATGTTAAGCTACTGAATAATTTATTGTAGCAAAATTTAGTGGAAGTGCATTTTTTAATGAATGTATCCAAACCTCTCCTTCAGGGAGTGATGGTTTGTTTTTGAAGTAATAAATTGCATCTGAAGTTATTTACTACGCGAGTAGTTTTTTTACATGGTACTTTTTTACTCGTACTCAGTACTTATTTTTATGAGTACTTTTACTTCTACTTGAGTCATTATATTAAAAAGTAACAGTACTTTTACTTGAGTACTGTTGTTTACTTTACCCACCACTTCATAGTTGTGATATTTTGAAAGTATTCTTTTTCTCAATATTATCTTATTAGGGCCCGAGCACTACAGTGCGTAGGACCCTATTGTTCCTGCTGTGTTTCTTTGACGGTTTGGTGGTTTCTTTTTCTTACGCCACTTTGAACCCCAATTTGACCCCCTAAACATGCTCAAAAACTCACCAAATTTGGCACAAACATCAGGACTGGTGAAAAATTTGATATTTTGGGGGAATTACACATATGAATGGCAAAATGACTCAATAGCGCCACCTTGAAAATTGGGCTTTAGTGGAGTTAATACGGCTAGTTTCACGTAAACTCATGAAATTTGGTACACAGGTACAGTAGCCCGAGACAAAAAAATTCCTGCTGTTGAAATTTTAAAAAAAAAGCTCAACAGTGCCCCCTACAGCATGTGGTGTGCAGGCATTGGAATTTAACAAACTCCTCCCAGGATTTTTATCCGATTTTCACCAAATTCGCTGTGTGGCATCAAGACCCCTCCAAGATGAAAAGATATTAAAATCTTGTGGCTGCGTCACACGGTGTGGGCGTGGCATGGCAGCCATTTTGAACAAAAAAGCTCAACTGCGCCCCCTTGAACACGTGGTGTGCAGGCATTGGAATTTAACAAACTCCTCCCTGGATTTTTGTCCGATCTTCACCAAATTCGCTGTGTGGCATCTAGACCCCTCCAGGATGAAAAGTTATTAAAATCTTGTGGCTGCGTCACACGGTGTGGGCGTGGCATGGCAGCCATTTTGAACAAAAAAGCTCAATGGCGCTCCTCAGAGAACGTGGTGCTTGAGCATTGGAATTTAACGAACTCCTCCTAGGATTTTTGTCCGATCTTCACCAAATTCGCTGTGTGGCATCTAGACCCCTCCAGGATGAAAAGTTATTAAAATCTCGTGGCTGCGTCACACGGTGTGGGCATGGCATGGCGGCCATTTTAAACAAAATCGCCATGTGGAACGAAATGGGTTTTGGAGGTGAAGGGATCTATGTAAAATCACCAAATCCACACAAATCCTCATTAATCTCAAGACCTAATATTTAATATACAATTTAGGAATGGACGTGGTAAACGGCTCCACAGCGCCCCCTAGAAATATTCAAATACTCATATAAAATCACTGCTTTATCCTACAAACATGCAATTTGGTACATACATATAGTATCCCAAGACCAACAGATTTGCACAGTTGAAATTCCAATCGGCTCTACGGCGCCCCCTAGACACGGTCGTGTGGAGAGGAGTGCGGTGAGGAGCGAAGGCCTGTCCGACGCTGCTTGCAGCTTTAATTCAGATATTATAATGGCATTACAATATATTTTTTTAAAAGATAGATAAAATAAGCTTCAAATTCAGTTCACTTTGGATTTGGGGAACAATTATTAAAATGTATACGTTATAATAAATTATGGGTTTAAAGGGATTTTCTGAACTTCTTAAGGGGCTACTACATACGTATATATAGCAAATCACAAAATTAGCCCGTGACTTTTCACTGTACTTAAAAAATGAGGAAATTTTTACAGTGAAAATGTAAATATGGTTTTAATGTTTATTAACCTATGCAATGGAAACACATTAAGGTATAGTGTTTTTAGGTAAAATTTAAGACATTGTTACCCCTAGAAATCCCTTAAACCATGTAACCCTAATAATACCTTGATATATTAAAACGCTCTAACTTTCCACTAATTATGCTCTTTAGTCCGAATAAATATGCAATATTAGTAATGGGTAAATAAATGTAATTTTAAATCTCTACCTATCTCTATTTTTCCTTCTTTAAATTCAGAAAACTTCTACTTTCCTTTCTGCCCCAATCCACTAACCAGCCTACCTCCTCTACTTCAACTCGGGACACTGCAGATAGCACTTCAGCTCCACCATTCTTTCTTCTTCTCTTCACTTTTCCTCCATTAGTCTCTTCACCCGTGGCAGCCTCTTGAAACCTCTTCTGGTTTTGTGACTTCTGCGATCTGGAAACAAAAAGTTTACAGTGCTATTTTTTATGAACTCTCAAGAACCCTCACATGGTTAAGATGGTGCTGGTGAGTACAGCTACTGTCATACCTGCTCCACTGTGATTTCTGTGTATTGTCTTGTTTTATACCATTTTTAACCTTCTGACCTCACCTGTACTATGCAAAACTACATACGACAAGAGACACACTTTTAAATATCGGCATACACTATTCACAACATATTACAACTCTATACCACCTGGCTGAGGGCAGTGCGCCAACAGCAACAACAACAGAGGACGTGGAAGTGCTAGGACATGGAGGAGGCCCAGAGGGTTGAGCCAGCATCATAAACTGGCTGCGGGAAAGGGCACACAACACACCACTGCCCAGCATCCTGTTGGCTAATGTCCAGTCCCTGGAGAATAAGCTGGATGATCTCAGAGCCAGGCTCAAGTTCCAGAGGGACATAAGGGACTGCAACATTGTCTGCCTGACCGAGACATGGCTTACTCCCATGGTCCCGGACCACACCGTTCAGCCAATGGAGTTCATTGCAGGGACAGAAGGGATGAGTCCAGCAAATCGAAGGACGGAGGTGTGTGTCTGATGGCGAACAACAATTGGTATGTAGCATAACTACACTTTACAATTAAATTGCACTAGTTAATGAAGGGGCACCATCTCAGTTTACTGAGAAAATGATCATTTTAGATTAAATCTCAAAGAGACTTTCACTGAATGAAGTTGATCAGTCTGTTGGCCGAAAGTCGTAAACTCTGATTTCATTGACCTCCAGTTCCCAAACAAAGAAATACTGTCACGGTGCGTCGGAGAACCCAAATGCGGATATATAGCAAACCGGGACTGAATCATAATAACTGAATTTTATTCCAATAAAACAGAACAGAAAAAAACAGGAGTACTCACTCACAGAACTGAAAAACTAACTCGGAGAAGGGAAGGCAGGCGTGAGGCAGGAGCTGGAGCTAAAGGCTAAATGCTGAAGTCGAAACTGAAAACTGTAGCTCAAAACTATGATCTGGCAGGGAGTGGAGTGAGGAGCCGGTCTTTATGCTGGTGGTGATGAGCTTAAGCAAAGCTGCCCAGAGTTGCCGCTGATTAATTGTCAACTGGGAGCAGCTGCGGAAAAGAGACCAGAAGCTCAGAGCAGAGAGAGGAGGGGGGAGCAGGGCAGAAGCCAGGATCCTAACAAATACATGGCAGAACGGACGATAATTATACATAAACATTTATTAACTAACGCTATAAACAAACAATAAACAACAATGGCATAATAACAAACAGTGAATGAATGAATGCAGATAAGCTAATTAAGTGTGATCGTCACTGGAAACAGTTGGTAGAAAGGTGATCTACGGTGGCCGACAAGGGCCAAACGCACTGCAACGGCCCAATGCGTCTCAGTTACAGAAAACAGCTTCAAACACATAAACAACGCAAATTCACAAACTCAAACACAAGTCTAAACGAGGTACAAAATGAGGAACGTGGTGCAAATGAAAAAAACGTGCTGCAAAAAGCAAAGACAAATGCATCATCATCAAACATGCTGCAAATAGAGAAACGTTGCAAAGCACACCACAATGCAAACCAAGAAACGATCTGCAAACGAAAAACACTGCATAACCGGTCACTACAAACAGAAGTGTTTCAAACCTGCAGGGGGCGCTCTCAGTGTGACAGCTCAATGGAGAGACACACGGGATGGAGGAAGACAGAACTGCTAACCACGGTGTCTGAACATACAGCGGGAACGGTAATGTGACTTTATATGACTATATTTATATATTATGTTTATATCACGGTACAACGCTGCACATTACGTTACGTTTATTTTATTGTATTTTACACCAGACGTTACAAGGCTGTACATTTGCATGTAGATGAGCCTGCCTAATAAGATAAGATGATTAGAGATTGATATAAATCATACCAGCGTCAAAGGCAGAGGAGAAAACTTTCAAAGGTAATACAAGGGTTTTTTATATAAATAATACTCTACTAGTGACACAAAAAATAGTTTTAAGATTATTTGAGGCGAAAAGGTCGTTGTGTAAAGGTCAAATATGTGGTCAATTTATCCAGATAAAGCCTGCTATAAAATTTACTGCAACGGTTTCAGAGATGTGAGCGTCCCAGTTAGACGGCTACGACCAGGAAGTCAGTGCTCACAGTAGCCCGCTGAGAGCAGCCTGATCTGGGCTAGACTTTTTGACATCTGCCGCAGGCTCTAATGGTTCTGTAGCGGTTAAACAGGGATATAAGTAGCTTTAAGTTTATCTAACGGTGACTCTTTGGCCTCACAGGGTATTTTTTATTGTTTAGATTAGATTAGATTATACTTTATTAATCCCACAATGGGGAAATTTCCTCGTTACAGCAGCTGAGAAAGCAGAAAAACACAATAAACCCTATACAGACAAAAGAAAAATAAACAATCTACTGTAAAGAGACATTTTTAAATATACAATAAAATACAACAATAAGTGAAGTATGAATATGAAAGTAATATTTAACAAGAAAAAATTAAATAATATTGCACATGGTGACAGTACTATGAATAGTGCAGGTAGATGAATAGAGCAAAAAAACTACACGTTCAGGTTGTACTACTGTTGTGTGTTGTACAGTCTAAAGGTAGTTGGAATGAAGGACCTGCGGCAGCGTTCCTTCCTACACCGTGGGTGTATTAGTCTGCTGCTGAAGGAGCTGCTCAGAGACCCCACAGTGTCATGTAGGGGGTGAGAGGGGTTGTTCATAATGGGTGTCAGCTTGGCTAACATCCTCCTCTCACCCACCTCCTCTATGGAGTCCAGTGGACAGTCCAGGACAGAGCTCGCCCTCCTGATCAGTTTATTGAGTCTCTTCCTGTCCCTGTCAGTGCAGCCACTTCTCCAGCAGACCACGGCATAGAAAATAGCAGACGCTACCACAGAGTCATAAAAAAGTCCTGAGAAGAGCCCTGCACACACCGAAGGACCTCAGTCTCCTCAGCAGGTGAAGGTGACTCTGGCCCTTCTTGTACAGGGCGTGGGTGTTGTCAGTCCAATCCAGTTTGTTATTGAGATGAACACCCAGGAATTTGTAGGACTCCACTACCTCGATGTCCAAACCCTGGAAGTTCACCGGAGTGATGTGTGGTGTTATCCTTCTTAAGTTGATCACCATCTCCTTTGTCTTGCTGGTGTTCAGCTGAAGCTGAAACGCGTAATGTCGTTGAGCCAAGGTTCCTGTTTTGGTTTAGAGCGCATGGCCTTGATGGGAGCTACACTGTCCAGGACATCATGGCAGGTAGAAATAAAAGAGTTCATCAGCTGCTCCGTGTCTGTGAACGCAACAGAGTTCAACAAATCGTGCATTGACGCAGTAAAGAGAGGAGAAAAAGCAGCAGCAGTGTCAGATGCAATAACACGGATATGGCGCACGACAGGCAACTTCCTCTCGATATCTAAACTAAAATCAAACATGACAGGACTGTGATTAGAGAATACTGCATCACCCACAACAACATTGTCAACAGGAAAACCATAAGACAACCCAGCGGCCTGAGGTTACCTGGAGACACACCACCCAAGGCCCGGTGAGAAGAGCGGTGACAGCGCAGCACATACACATCCCCTCGCTGTCCGATCATGGGCACCAGCCAAATGCCTATTCGAGCAAGAGTGCGCCGAGAGACATAGCGGTGAAGACAGTCTCTGCAGTCCCATGGGAGTGAAGAGGACCACACCACGTTGGGAGAAAGTGCCAGCCAGGCTTTTAACTTCACAAGCCGGCCGGATCACACTCCTCGGGGTCTACGCTTCCTGGGCAGTGGCGCATTCACCCGAAGAAGGTGCTCAGGCAGATCGGCCAGGTAAAAGGAATCCGACTTGTTTGCATGATAGACTGCACACGATTGCAATATTTCCCCAATTTTTATCAATTCCTGACGCTTATAAACCAGCAGTGAGTTGATGGTCCTTGTGACGAACGTCAAAATCATTATAAAACAAATAAAACTGAGGAGAGCCAAGCGGCAACACAGACACCCCGGCGCCATCTTGAAACCACATTAGAGGTTTGTCAATTCAATGTCTCTGTTGCAGCGTTGCTCCTTAACACTGATATGTCCTGAGTGACACCATCTCTCGTCCACAAACACAGCCAGTGCCCCTCCTTTCTTCTTACCGCTCTCTGTAGCTTTCCTGTCCGCCCGCACAAGTTGAAAGCCGTCCAGGGTAACGTGAGAGTCGGGAGAAAGTTCATTCAGCCACGTCTCAGTGAAACACATGAGGCTGCACTCATGATAGTCCCTCTGCACCCGGGTTAGCGCCGTTAGCTCCTCGATCTTGTTAGGGAGACATCTTACGTTCCCCATGATGACAGACAATAAACATGGTTTATACCGTCTTTTCTGCTGTCGGCGCTTCACTCCAGCTCTGCAGCCTCTCCTCCTTCTCCGTATCTCTGCGGGGATCTCCGGTCGTTCCCCGCAGTGAAGGGGTGTGTGGCTCTGAGCTAGCACCTGATCCCGGGTGTAAACAATGGAGCCGTGAATGAATGGGTCTCCTGAGGCCGCGTCAAAAAGTACAAAAAGCAGCAAGAGGCAAACTACTACACAAAATGAACATCCATAGCTGCACACTTGCTTGAGTGGTTGATATGGCGTAAAAAACAATAAGAAAAAGTACTATAAACACTATGAAAACACTAAAAACGCAGAAAAAAAATTACGGAGCTGCTGTAACTGGCTGCCGCTAGTGCGGCGCCATTTTCCGCATCATTATCATGTTATATTGTTATTTAATGTTGTACTTAATCACTGACTTTGTACTTCTGAATTACTGTCTCGTCTTCGTTACCTGTAGTATAACTTTGTTCCATTCTTATGACTGCAACTGCATTAAAACTAACATTTAAGCATTTTTCTTTTGGAGGGACAGCTGAAGAAACCCAGATCCTCACTGGCTGCTGGAGACTCCAGACAGAACATCAGCAGCTCCATCTGTGGACCTTCTGCAGCATCTGGACCAGCCTGATGCTGTTAATGGAAGCAGAATGCTGATTAGCTCCACTTAAGAACATCAGGAGGAGGAGAAGCATTATGTCTTAGTCCTGTTAGAAAATGAAATATCTTAAATCAAATGACATACTTAAATGTCTTTTCAACTGTATTCTAAATATGAATTGTCTGAAATGAATTGTTGAAGGCGGAATTAATGGGTGGACATCTGAGGACTAACAGCAGGTATGTCTGTAGAATGAAGGCTAATCTATTTTAGTAATGTTAATATTAAAACTGAAATCCCCATTCATCCCTGTTTGTGAGGTGTATTCAGATAAAACACATGTGCTCCTTTAAAACAATCCTGCATTAGATGGTGTACTCTGTAAGGTTTAGTCATTCTTCATTTTCCAGTTTCTAAGAAGTTTTTGTTAATCTTAGAATGAGACAGTTCAGTTCATTGTATCACAAACTACAGCTGTCAAAAAAATAGCGCCTCTAAAACATTAAATAAAGATTGTAAAAAGATCTTACAAACTTCTAAATATATAAATCTTAATTGTTTTTTTTATTAAAACATAAAGAGTCAGGGCTGTGTTATTTTATCTTATTCCATTTCATTGTTTTTGACGATAAAAATCAGCAGAGGAGCTGAGGTGGTGACGTCATTAAGTACATTGCTGTTCCAACTGCACATTAGCTAGGTGCGTACTCCCGTCCTTGGGAGTAGTATGTGTGGTAGTCCGTACCTACTAAGTACGCAAGTATGTACTTGGTATTGAGAAACATATATACGTACACATGTCTATGTTAAGAAATGGCCCATGGTTCAATTGACTGTTCTGTCTCTCTCCACCCTATGTGTCTCTCCATTGAGCTGTCACACTGAGAGTGCCCCCTGCAGGTCTGGAGCACTTCCGTTTGTAGTGACCGGTTATGCAGCGTTTTTCGTTTGCAGATCGTTTCTTGGTTTGCATCGTTTTGCGCTTTGCAACGTTTCTCTATTTGCAGCATGTTTGATGATGATGCATTTGTCTTTGCTTTTTGCAGCACGTTTTTTTCATTTGCACCACGTTCCTCATTTTGTACCTCGTTTAGACTTGCGTTTGAGTTTGTGAATTTGCATTGTTTATGTACTTGAAGCTGTTTTCTGTAACTGAGACGCATTGGGCCATTTCAGTGCGTTTGGCCCTTGTCGGCGACTGTAGTGATCAATTTAGAATCACTTTGGAATTGGAAGCCAATCGTAATTTATGAATTCACCTGTTTAGCAGAAGGAAAATGATACTTGCGTAGCCCTTGATGGAGGGAGAGGGAGGCTGCTGCAGGATGAGTAGCTGTGATGATCTGCTGCATTAGTCGGATCAGCAACGCAGAGACAAGGTGGCACTATGGTATAGTTGTGTTGTAAAAATATGCCAAAGTACAAACACTAAGAGTCGAAGCTCATAGTAAAAAAAAAAATGTTTGCACTGCTGCGTTATGAAAGTTAACTTCAGAAGTCTAACTTCAAGTTAATCATAGAAAAACAAAGCTCACATAAATATTAAGAACCCTTGTTTAACGTTTGGCTGTGTAATGGAAAACTCTGTAAAGAGCTTAAGAAAAAATCCTGATTTAAGAAAAAGCCCAAGCAAAAGCCAAAAGAAAAAAAAAACCCAGCCGAAAAGAAACAAAACCCTAAAAGAAATAAAGTCCTAGCCCAAAGTTGCATTCCAGTGACTTTCTTTATATACAATGACCTTTATCAGATTCTGGTGCAGGAGGAAGACATCCTGTTGTCTCCAAAAAGGGGATGATTTGGGTTAGCTGTCTCCTGAAATGGTTTCTTACCCAATTTACAGCTCTGAGAAACAGCTTCTGGATTGTCTATGTGTTGACTTGGAATGTTCTGCACCTTTATCCGCTACAGGTATGATAGCAGGAATGTTGTCCCCCTCTCCCATTTCTGTTCACCAAACTTGGAGCTACAAACAATAAAATGCCATCCATTCTACCTCCCTTGTGAGTTCACCTCAGTCATCCTTAGTGTTGTTTATATTCCACCCCAAGCGGACACGGACACTGCTCTCTCTGACCTGCATGAGGCCCTTGCGAGCCACCAGACCGAAATGCAGCCCTCATCATGCACTTTAACAGTGCAAACCTGAAGAAGGAGAGGCTGGACCTTCACCAGCACATTACATGCCCAAATATAGCTGACAGGACTTTAGACCACTGCTACACATCATTCAGAGAGGGCTACAAAGCCAAATTTCTTCCTCTGTTTGATAAGTTGAATCATGCTGCTATCTTCCTCACAGAAAAATATAAATTAAAGCTGCAAGCAGCGATGGACGGGTCCTCGCACCCCTTGCTGGTCGGCGACCCCAAGCACGTCCGTCAGGCGATGCTGCGACCGGGAGCGCATTTAGGCCCATGAATGCAACAAGGGCTGGATTCTGAACACACAGGTCAAATTTCTGCCAGATTGGATTATTACAGTGTTTATGCAGCACTTACTGTCCATCCAAGAGGTGGCGCTGTCACTGTGGCTGTATATTGGTGTATGGAAATCATCAGGGCTGTAACCTGATGACACATTTAAAGTTTGAGGCAGATAGCAGCACATACAGGGGATTTAACAAGACTTCCTCCTTTCTGGCGAAGCATCAAAGTTCAGTCGGCCGCCATGGCCACGCCCTTTGGGTTTGGCATATGATTTTCACATATTGTCAACCTGAAGATGTGTTCCATATATTGGCACAATTTCAGATGTTTTGGAGTTATCGTCTGTGAGCAATTAATTTTTGAAAATGAGCAAAAACAGCAAAAATCCGACATTGAAATCAAAATTGCCGACTTCCTGTTGGGCTTAGAGAATGGCTCCAAGAGACTTTTTTGTTGACACTGATGTGTTACATATGCATGGCAAATTTTGTAGACGTAGGTTAAATTTGATGAGCCGGCCATTTTTTAAAATGCTGCAGGGGGCGCTATGCCACATGATGTGAATGTATTTTGGCACATGGATGTGGTCAGGGCAGGAGTGTGATTAAACATTCAAGTTTGAGGCAGATTGGAGCAAGCAGAGGATATTTACACAGCAGTTGATGTTTCATGGCGAAGCATCAAACTTCAGGGGGTCGCTATGGCCACACCCTTTGACCTTGAAAGAATCTTTTTATAACTTTTTGATCATAATGTCCTGGTGTATATACTGGTCAAATTTGAGGTCTGTGCGAGTTATCCCCTAGGAGGAGATAGTTCTCAAAAATGAACAACATTCGTCCAAATTTGTCCAATTAATTCAAAATGGCGGACTTCCTGTTGGGTTTAGGGCGTGGCTCCAAGAGGATTTTTTGTGCGTCCTGATGTGTTCTATATGTCCCCCAGATTTTGTGGACGTAGGTTAAATGTACTGCGGGGGCTGTTTGTTAAAAATGCTGTAGGGGGCGCTATAGCACGTGTTGTGCTGAGATGCATACAGTTTTCTTCCTTTCGCTGGTGGTGATGTGTGTGCAAATTTTGGTGATGTTTTGATAATTCTTGAGCTGTCAAAGGCAAGTTGTTTTTCATATCAACTTTGCGTTGCCACGGCAACAGCGTTTTGTAAAATGCCAAAATCTTCACACTGTGCCATGATCATCGTGTAAAGACTCATCACACCAATTCTCAGAATTATTTGACCAAGTTTAGGGCAACGGGATGGGCAAATGTAATTCCAAAACATCCTGTTGCCAGTTGGTGGCGCTATGACTATTTCAAATTTTTTTAGTGTGGATGTCTTCAGACTGGACATGACATTCTGAATGTGAAGGTTGGAGCAGATAGGTTCTTGTTCACCTGAGATATAGGCCCTTGAATTTTCATGGCGAAACATCAAAATTCGCCACGCCGCCACAGACACGCCCTTTGATGACACGTCACCATTTTCTCTGTGATTCATCATCAATGTGTTCAGGCTTATGTCAGCAGGTCTGAGGTGAATCTGGACAACGGCTTGACAACAGTACATAAAAGTATTAAAAAAAGCAAAACTGCTGTTGCCACAAGGTGGCGCTATGACTGTGAGTGAATAATATCATATGGATGTCATCAGCACAGGTCTGTGATCATACATGTAAAGTTTCATTCAGATTGGAGCATGTTCAGAGAGTTAGACCAGCACTTCCTGTGGCATGGCGAAGGATCAGTATTTCGGGGGGCTGCCATGGCCACACCCTTTGACCGACATAGAAGACGTTGATAACTTTTCATCAGGATGGTCTGTTGTATGTACTGACCAAATTTCAGGTCTCTAAGACTTACCACCTAGGAGGAGTTCATCACAGATTTTTCACAGTTAACGCAAGATATGTCACTTCCTGTTGGGTTTAGAGCATGGCTGTGATTGACTTTTTTGTCTTTCCTGATGTGCTGAATATGCCTGCAGAATTTTGTAGCTGTAGATGAAATGTCCTTCCAGTTAGTCTAATGCCACTTTTTAAAATTTTGCAGGGGGCGCTATGGAGCCATTTTGGGACACACATACACAGACCCCATAAAATATCAAATTTTTCGCCGGTCCTGATGTGTGTGCAGATTTTGACGCGAATCGGTGCATGTTCAGGCCCTCAAAAAAGCAATTCATTTGGCGGTAAAATAATAATAATTAAAGCTGCAAGCAGCGATGAACGGGTCCTCGCACCCCTTGCTGGTCGGCAACCCCAAGCACGTCCCTCAGGCGATGCTGCGACCGGGAGCGCATTTAGGCCCATGAATGCAACCAGGGCTGGATTCTGAACACACAGGTCAAATTTCTGCCAGATTGGATTATTACAGACTGTTTATGCAGCACTTACTGTCCATCCAACAGGTGGCGCTATCACTGTGACTGTATATTGGTCTATGGAAATCATCAGGGCTGTAACCTGATCACACATTTAAAGTTTGAGGCAGATAGCAGCACATACAGGGGATTTAACAAGACTTCCTCCTTTCTGGCGAAGCATCAAAGTTCAGTCGGCCGCCATGGCCACGCCCTTTGGGTTTGGCGTATGATTTTCACATATTTTCAACCTGAAGATGTGTTCCATATATGGGCACAATTTCAGATGTTTTGGAGTTATCGTCTGTGAGCAATTAATTTCTGAAAATGAGCTAAAACAGCAAAAATCCCACATTAAAATCAAAATGGCCGACTTCCTGTTGGGCTTAGAGAATGGCTCCAAGAGACTTTTTTGTTCACACTGATGTGTTACATATGCATGCCAAATTTTGTAGACGTAGGTTAAATTTGATGAGTGGGCCATTTTTTAAAATGCTGCAGGGGGCGCTATGCCACAAGCTGTGAATGTATTTTGGCACATGGATGTGGTCAGGGCAGGAGTGTGATTAAACATGCAAAGTTTGAGGCAGATTGGAGCAAGCAGAGGATATTTACACAGCAGTTGATGTTTCATGGCGAAGCATCAAACTTCAGGGGGTTGCTATGGCCACGCCCTTTGACATTGGAGGAAGCTTTTTATAACTTTTGATCATAATGTCCTGGTGTATATACTGGTCAAATTTGAGGTCTGTGCGAGTTATCCCCTAGGAGGAGATAGTTCTCAAAAATGAACAACATTCGTCCAAATTTGTCCAATTAATTCAAAATGGCGGACTTCCTGTTGGGTTTAGGGCGTGGCTCCAAGAGGATTTTTTGTGCGTCCTGATGTGTTCTATATGTCCCCCAGATTTTGTGGACGTAGGTTAAATGTACTGCAGGGGCTGTTTTTTAAAAATGCTGTAGGGGGCGCTATAGCTCGTGTTGTGCTGAGATGCATACAGTTTTCTTCCTTCAGCTGGTGGTGATGTGTGTGCAAATTTTGGTGATGTTTGGATTATTCTTATGCTGTCAAAGGCAAGTTGTTTTTCATATCAACTTTGCGTTGCCACGGCAACAGCGTTTTGTAAAATGCCAAAATCTTCACACTGTGCCATGATCATGGTGTGAAGACTCATCACACCAATTTCAGAATTATTTGACCAAGTTTAGGGCAATGGGATGGGCAAATGTAATTCCAAAACATCCTGTTGCCAGTTGGTGGCGCTATGACTATTTCAAAATTTTTGAGTGTGGATGTCTTCAGACTGGACATGACATTCTGGATATGAAGTTTGGAGCTGATAGGTTCTTGTTCAGCTGAGATATAGGCCCTTGAAATTTCATGGCGAAACATCCAAATTCGCCACGCTGCCACAAAGACGCACTTTGATGACACGTCACCATTTTCTTTGTGATTCATCATCAATGTGTTCAGACTTATGTCAGCAGGTCTGAGGTGAATCTGGACAACGGGTTGACAACAGTACATAAAAGTATTAAAAAAGCAAAAATCCTGTTGCCACAAGGTGGCGCTATGACTGTGAGTGAATATTATCATATGGATGACATCAGCTCAGGTGTGTCATCATACATGTAAAGTTTCATTCAGATTGGAGCATGTTCAGAGAGTTAGACCTGCACTTCCTGTGGCATGGCGAAGGATCAGTATTTCGGGGGGGCTGCCATGGCCACACCCTTTGACCGACATAGAAGATTTTTATAACTTTTCATCAGGAAGGTCGGTTGTATGTACGGACCAAATTTCAGGTCTCTAAGACTTACCCCCTAGGAGGAGTTCATCACAGATTTTTCACAGTTAACGCAAGATATGTCACTTCCTGTTTGGTTTAGAGCATGGCTATTATTGACTTTTTTGTCTTTCCTGATGTGCTGAACATGCCTGCCAAATTTTGTATCCATCGATGAAATGTCCTTCCAGTTAGTCTAATAGCACTTTTTAAAATTTTGCAGGGGGCGCTATGGAGCCATTTTGGGACACACATACACAGACCCCATAAAATATCAAATTTTTCACCGGTCCTGATGTGTGTGCAGATTTTGACGCGAATCGGTGCATGTTTAGGCCCTCAAAAAAGCAATTCATTTGGCGGTAAAATAATAATAATAATAATAATAATAATAATTAAAGCTGCAAGCAGCGATGAACGGGTCCTCGCACCCCTTGCTGGTCGGCGACCCCAAGCACGTCCGTCAGGCGATGCTGCGACCGGGAGCGCATTTAGGCCCAATAATGCGACCAGGGCTGGATTCTGAACACACAGGTCAAATTTCTGCCAGATTGGATTATTACAGAGTGTTTATGCAGCACTTACTGTCCATCCAACAGGTGGCGCTATCACTGTTACTGTATATTGGTCTATGGAAATCATCAGGGCTGTAACCTGATCACACATTTAAAGTTTGAGGCAGATAGCAGCACATACAGGGGATTTAACAAGACTTCCTCCTTCCTGGCGAAGCATCAAAGTTCAGTCGGCTGCCATGGCCACGCCCTTTGGGTTTGGCATATGATTTTCACATATTTTCAACCTGAAGATGTGTTCCATATATGGGCACAATTTCAGATGTTTTGGAGTTATCGTCTGTGAGCAATTAATTTCTGAAAATGAGCAAAAACAGCAAAAATCCGACATTGAAATCAAAATTGCCGACTTCCTGTTGGGCTTAGAGAATGGCTCCAAGAGACTTTTTTGTTGACACTGATGTGTTACATATGCATGCCAAATTTTGTAGACGTAGGTTAAATTTGATTAGTGGGCCATTTTTTAAAATACTGCAGGGGGCGCTATGCCACATGCTGTGAATGTATTTTGGCACATGGATGTGGTCAGGGCAGGAGTGTGATTAAACATGCAAAGTTTGAGGCAGATTGGAGCAAGCAGAGGAGATTTACACAGCAGTTGATGTTTCATGGCGAAGCATCAAACTTCAGGGGGTCGCTATGGCCACACCCTTTGACCTTGAAAGAATCTTTTTATAACTTTTGATCATAATGTCCTGCTGTATATACTGGTCAAATTTGAGGTCTGCGCGAGTTATCCCCTAGGAGGAGATAGTTCTCAAAAATGAACAACATTCGTCCAAATTTGTCCAATTAATTCAAAATGGCGGACTTCCTGTTGGGTTTAGGGCGTGGCTCCAAGAGGATTTTTTGTGCGTCCTGATGTGTTCTATATGTCCCCCAAATTTTGTGGACGTAGGTTAAACGTACCGCGGGGGCTGTTTGTTAAAAATGCTGTAGGGGGCGCTATAGCACGTGCTGTGCTGAGATGCATACAGTTTTCTTCCTTTCGCTGGTAGTGATGTGTGTGCAAATTTTGGTGATGTTTTGATAATTCTTGAGCTGTCAAAGGCAAGTTGTTTTTCATATCAGCTTTACGTTGCCACGGCAACAGCGTTTTGTAAAATGCCAAAATCTTCACACTGTGCCATGATCATGGTGTGAAGACTCATCACAACAATTTTCAGAATTGTTTGAGCAAGTTTAGGGCAATGGGAAGGGCAAATGTAATTCCAAAAAATCCTGTTGCCAGTTGGTGGCGCTATGACTATTTCAAAATTTTTGAGTGTGGATGTCTTCAGACTGGACATGACATTCTGAATATGAAGTTTGGAGCAGATAGGTTCTTGTTCAGCTGAGATATAGGCCCTTGAATTTTCATGGCAAAACATCAAAATTCGCCACGCCGCCACACACACGCCCTTTGACCACACGTCACCATTTTCTCTGTGATTCATCATCAATGTGTTCAGGCTTATGTCAGCAGGTCTGAGGTGAATCTGGACAACGGGTTGACAACAGTACATAAAAGTATTAAAAAAGCAAAACTCCTGTTGCCACAAGGTGGCGCTATGACTGTGAGTGAATATTTTCATATGGATGACATCAGCTCAGGTCTGTCATCATACATGTAAAGTTTCATTCAGATTGGAGCATGTTCAGAGAGTTAGACCTGCACTTCCTGTTGCATGGCGAAGGATCAGTAATTCGGGGGGGCTGCCATGGCCACACCCTTTGACCGACATAGAAGACTTTGATAACTTTTCATCAGGAAGGTCTGTTGTATGTACAGACCAAATTTCAGGTCTCTAAGACTTACCCCCTAGGAGGAGTTCATCACAGATTTTTCACAGTTAACGCAAGATATGTCACTTCCTGTTGGGTTTAGAGCATGGCTATGATTGACTTTTTTGTCTTTCCTGATGTGCTGAATATGCCTGTCAAATTTTGTAGCTGTAGATGAAATGTCCTTCCAGTTAGTCTAATACCACTTTTTAAAATTTTGCAGGGGGCGCTATGGAGCCATTTTGAGACACACATACACAGACCCTATAAAATATCAAATTTTTCACCGGTCCTGATGTGTGTGCAGATTTTGACGCGAATCGGTGCATGTTTAGGCCCTCAAAAAAGCAATTCATTTGGCGGTAAAATAATAATAATAATAATAATAATAATAATAATCTCTAGCATTACAATAGGGTCTTCGCACCATTCGGTGCTCGGACCCTAATAATCTCTAGCATTACAATAGGGTCTTCGCACCATTCGGTGCTCGGACCCTAATTAAAGCTGCAAGCAGCGTCGGACGGGCCCTCGCTCCCCCCCGCACCGCCGCTCTGGAGATGATAGGAATCTCTAAAGTACACAGTTGTGTTACTGCTCTGCACATGTACCAAATTTCATGTCTGTAGGTTAAAGCGGTGATTTTATATGAATTCTTGAAATTTCTAGGGGGCGCTGTGGAGCTGTTTGGCTGCGCCCAAGTGTTGATGGATAGCCTGTCATAAAACATATCAAGTTTCATTCACATCTGATCATGTGCAATGAAGTTATGAGCATTTCACACTTCATGGTCGCACGCTCAAAATGGCCGCCATGCCACGCCCACGCCGTGTGACGCAGCTACGAGATTTTAATAACTTTTCATCCTGGAAGGGTCTAGATTCCACACAGCGAATTTGGTGAAGATCGGATAAAAATCCTGGGAGGAGTTCGTTAAATTCCAATGTCTCAGCACCACCTTGTCTAGGGGGCGCCGTAGAGCCGATTTGAATTTCGACTGTGCAATTTTGTTGGACTCGGGATTCTATATGTCTGTACCAAATTTCATGTTTGTAGGATACAGCAGTGATTTTTTATGAGTATTTTAATATTTGTAGGGGGCGCTGTGGAGCCGTTTGAACACGTCCATTCATGAATTGTATATTAAACGTTAGTGTTTGAGATTGATGAGGATTTGTGTGGATTTGGTGATATTACGTGGATCCCTTCACCTCCAAAACTCATTGCGTTCCACATGGCGAATTTGCTGATAATGGCCGCCAGGCCACGCCCACACGGTGTGACGCAGCCACGAGATTTTAATAACTTTTCATCCTGGATGGGTCTAGATGCCACACAGCGAATTTGGTGAAGACCGGATAAAAATCCTAGGAGGAGTTCGTTAAATTCCAATGGCTGCGCACCACGTTTTCTAGGGGGCGCCGTGGAGCTTTTTCAAAATTTCAAAAGCAGGAATGTTATTGTCTCGGGCTACTGTACCTGTGTACCAAATTTCATAGCTGTACGTGAAACTAGCCGTATTAACTCCACTAAAGCCCAATTTTTAAGGTGGCGCTATTGAGTCATTTTGCCATTCATATGTGTAATTCCCCCAAAATATCAAATTTTTCACCAGTCCTGATGTGTGTGCAAAATTTGGGGAGTTTTGGAACATGTTTAGGGGGTCAAATTGAGGGTTAATTTGGCGTAAGAAAAATAAAGAAAGAAAGAAAGAAAGAAAGAAACTGAGCAGGAACAATAGGGCCTTTGCCCTGCAAGGCAAAGGCAGCGTTCAGTGTTTCACACTGATCGCTGCCCTTTGCCTTTTTCGGGCTCGGGCCCTAATAATTAAAGCTGCAAGCAGCGATGGACGGGTCCTCGCACCCCTTGCTGGTCGGCGACCCCAAGCACGTCCGTCAGGCGATGCTGCGACCGGGAGCGCATTTAGGCCCAATAATGCTACCAGGGCTGGATTCTGAACACACAGGTCAAATTTCTACCAGATTAGATTATTACAGAGTGTTTATGCAGCACTTACTGTCAATCCAACAGGTGGCGCTATCACTGTTACTATATATTGGTGTATGGAAATCATCAGGGCTGTAACCTGATCACACATTTAAAGTTTGAGGCAGATAGCAGCACATACAGGGGATTTAACAAGACTTCCTCCTTCCTGGCGAAGCATCAAAGTTCAGTCGGCCGCCATGGCCACGCCCTTTGGGTTTGGCATATGATTTTCACATATTTTCAACCTGAAGATGTGTTCCATATATTGGCACAATTTCAGATGTTTTGGAGTTATTGTCTGTGAGCAATTAATTTCTGAAAATGAGCAAAAACAGCAAAAATCCCACATTGAAATCAAAATTGCCGACTTCCTGTTGGGCTTAGAGAATGGCTCCAAGAGACTTTTTTGTTCACACTGATGTGTTACATATGCATGCCAAATTTTGTAGACGTAGGTTAAATTTGATGAGTGGGCCATTTTTTAAAATGCTGCAGGGGGCGCTATGCCACATGCTGTGAATGTATTTTGGCACATGGATGTGGTCAGGGCAGGAGTGTGATTAAACATGCAAAGTTTGAGGCAGATTGGAGCAAGAAGAGGATATTTACACAACAGTTGATGTTTCATGGCGAAGCATCAAACTTCAGGGGGTTGCTATGGCCACGCCCTTTGACATTGGAGGAAGATTTTTATAACTTTTGATCATAATGTCCTGGTGTATATACTGGTCAAATTTGAGGTCTGCGCGAGTTATCCCCTAGGAGGAGATAGTTCTCAAAAGTGAACAACATTCGTCCAAATTTGTCCAATTAATTCAAAATGGCGGACTTCCTGTTGGGTTTAGGGCATGGCTCCAAGAGGATTTTTTGTGCGTCCTGATGTGTTCTATATGTCCCCCAAATTTTGTGGACGTAGGTTAAATGTACTGCAGGGGCTGTTTGTTAAAAATGCTGTAGGTGGCGCTATAGCACATGCTGTGCTGAGATGCATACAGTTTTCTTCCTTTCGCTTGTGGTGATGTGTGTGCAAATTTTGGTGATGTTCGGATAATTCTAATGCTGTCAAAGGCAAGTTGTTTGTCATATCAACTTTGCGTTGCCACGGCAACAGAATTTCATGAAATGCCAAAATCTTCACACTGTGCCATGATCATGGCGTGAAGACTCATCACACCAATTCTCAGAATTATTTGACCAAGTTTAGGGCAATGGGATGGGCAAATGTAATTCCAAAACATCCTGTTGCCAGTTGGTGGCGCTATGACTATTTCAAATGTTTTTAGTGTGGATGTCTTCAGACTGGACATGACATTATGGATATGAAGTTTGGAGCAGATAGGTTCTTGTTCAGCTGAGATATAGACCCTTGAATTTTCATGGCGAAACATCAAAATTCGCCACGGTGCCACAGACAGGCCCTTCGATGACACGTCACCATTTTCTCTGTGATTCATCATCAATGTGTTCAGGCTTATGTCAGAAGGTCTGAGGTGAATCTGGACAACGGGTTGACAACAGTACATAAAAGTATTAAAAAAGCAAAAATCCTGTTGCCACAAGGTGGCGCTATGACTGTGAATGAATATTATCATATGGATGACATCAGCTCAGGTCTGTGATCCTACATGTAAAGTTTCATTCAGATTGGAGCATGTTCAGAGAGTTAGACCAGCACTTCCTGTTGCATGGCGAAGGATCAGTAATTCGGGGGGGCTGCCATGGCCACACCCTTTGACCGACATAGAAGACTTTGATAACTTTTCATCAGGAAGGTCTGATATATGTACAGACCAAATTTCAGGTCTCTAAGACTTACCCCCGAGGAGGAGTTCATCACAGATTTTTCACAGTTAACGCAAGATATGTCACTTCCTGTTGGGTTTAGAGCATGGCTATGATTGACTTTTTTGTCTTTCCTGATGTGCTGAATATGCCTGCAGAATTTTGTAGCTGTAGATCAAATGTCCTTCCAGTTAGTCTAATGCCACTTTTTAAAATTTTGCAGGGGGCGCTATGGAGCCATTTTGGGACACACATACACAGACCCCATAAAATATCAAATTTTTCACCGGTCCTGATGTGTGTGCAGATTTTGACGCGAATCGGTGCATGTTTAGGCCCTCAAAAAAGCAATTCATTTGGCGGTAAAATAATAATAATAATTAAAGCTGCAAGCAGCGTCGGACGGGCCCTCGCTCCTCACCGCACTGCTCTCCACACGACCTTGTCTAGGGGGCGCCATAGAGCCGATTAGAATTTTGACTGTGCAAATCTGTTGGTCTTGGGATACTATATGTATGTACCAAATTTCATGTTTGTAGGATAAAGCAATGATTTTATATGAGTATTTGAATATTTGTAGGGGGCGCTGTGGAGCCGTTTGACCACGCCCATTTCTGAATTGTATATTAAATATTAGGTCTTGAGATTAATGAGGTTTTGTGTGGATTTGGTGATTTTACATGTATCACTTCACCTCCAAAACCAATTTCGTTCCACATGGCGATTTTGTTCAAAATGGCCGCCATGCCACGCCCACACCGTGTGACGTAGCCACAAGATTTTAATAACTTTTCATCCTGGAGGGGTCTAGATGCCACACAGCGAATTTGGTGAAGATTGAACAAAAATCCTGGGAGGAGTTCGTTAATTTCCAATGCCTGCGCACGTGTTCCATTGTACAACCTTAAGCTTTTTGTTCAAAATGGCCGCCATGCCACGCCCACACCGTGTGACGTATCCACAAGATTTTGATAACTTTTCATCCTGGATGGGTCTAGATGCCACACAGCGAATTTTGTGAAGATGGGATAAAAATCCTGGGAGGAGTTCGATAAATTCCAATGCCTGCACACTACGTGCTCTAGGGGGCGCTGTTGAGCCTTTTTTGAAATTTTAAAAGCAGGAATGTTTTTGTCTTGGGCTACTGTACATGTGTACCAAATTTCATGAGTTTACGTGAAACTAGCCGTATTAACTCCACTAAAGCACAATTTTCTAGGTGGCGCTATTGAGTCATTTTGCCATTCATATGTGTAATTCCCCCAAAATATCAAATTTTTCACCAGTCCTGATGTGTGTGCCAAATTTGGTGAGTTTTTGAGCATGTTTAGGGGGTCAAATTGAGGTTCAAAGTGGCGTAAGAAAAATAAACCGCCAAACCGCCAAAGAAACACTAGAAGAACAATAGGGTCCTACGCACTGTAGTGCTTCGGGCCCTAATTAAAGCTGCAAGCAGCGATGAACGGGTCCTCGCACCCCTTGCTGGTCGGCGACCCCAAGCACGTCCGTCAGGCGATGCTGCGACCGGGAGCGCATTTAGGCCCATGAATGCAACCAGGGCTGGATTCTGAACACACAGGTCAAATTTCTGCCAGATTGGATTATTACAGACTGTTTATGCAGCACTTACTGTCCATCCAACAGGTGGCGCTATCACTGTGACTGTATATTGGTCTATGGAAATCATCAGGGCTGTAACCTGATCACACATTTAAAGTTTGAGGCAGATAGCAGCACATACAGGGGATTTAACAAGACTTCCTCCTTTCTGGCGAAGCATCAAAGTTCAGTCGGCCGCCATGGCCACGCCCTTTGGGTTTGGCGTATGATTTTCACATATTTTCAACCTGAAGATGTGTTCCATATATTGGCACATTTTTGCATGTTTTGGAGTTATCGTCTGTGAGCAATTAATTTCTGAAAATGAGCAAAAACAGCAAAAATCCCACATTGAAATCCAAATTGCCGACTTCCTGTTGGGTTTAGAGAATGGCTCCAAGAGACTTTTTTGTTCACACTGATGTGCTAAATATGCATGACAAATTTTGTAGACGTAGGTTAAATTTGATGAGTGGGCAATTTTTTTAAAATGCTGCAGGGGGCGCTATGCCACAAGCTGTGAATGTATTTTGGCACATGGATGTGGTCAGGGCAGGAGTGTGATTAAACATGCAAAGTTTGAGGCAGATTGGAGCAAGCAGAGGATATTTACACAGCAGTTGATGTTTCATGGCGAAGCATCAAACTTCAGGGGGTTGCTATGGCCACGCCCTTTGACATTGGTGGAAGCTTTTTATAACTTTTGATCATAATGTCCTGGTGTATATACTGGTAAAATTTGAGGTCTGCATGACTTATCCCCTAGGAGGAGATAGTTCTCAAAAATGAACAACATTCGTCCAAATTTGTCCAATTAATTCAAAATGGTGGACTTCCTGTTGGGTTTAGGGCGTGGCTCCAAGAGGATTTTTTGTGCGTCCTGATGTGTTCTATATGTCCCCCAAATTTTGTGGACGTAGGTTAAATGTACCGCAGGGGCTGTTTGTTAAAAATGCTGTAGGGGGCGCTATAGCACGTGTTGTGCTGAGATGCATACAGTTTTCTTCCTTCAGCTGGTGGTGATGTGTGTGCAAATTTTGGTGATGTTTTGATAATTCTAATGCTGTCAAAGGCAAGTTGTTTTTCATATCAACTTTGCGTTGCCACGGCAACAGCGTTTTATAAAATGCCAAAATCTTCACACTGTGCCATGATCATGGTGTGAAGATTCATCACACGAATTTTTTAGAATTATTTGACCAAGTTTAGGGCAATGGGATGGGCAAATGTAATTCCAAAACGTCCTGTTGCCAGTTGGTGGCGCTATGACTATTTCAAAATTTTTGAGTGTGGATGTCTTCAGACTGGACATGACATTCTGGATATGAAGTTTGGAGCAGATAGGTTCTTGTTCAGCTGAGATATAGGCCCTTGAAATTTCATGGCGAAACATCAAAATTCGCCACGCCACAACAGACACGCCCTTCGATGACACGTCACCATTATCTCTGTGATTCATCATCAATGTGTTCAGGCTTATGTCAGCAGGTCTGAGGTGAATCTGGACAACGGGTTGACAACAGTACATAAAAGTATTAAAAAAAGCAAAACTACTGTTGCCACAAGGTGGCGCTATGACTGTGAGTGAATATTATCATATGGATGACATCAGCGCAGGTCTGTCATCATACATGTAAAGTTTCATTCAGATTGAAGCATGTTCAGAGAGTTAGACCAGCACTTCCTGTGGCATGGCGAAGGATCAGTAATTCGGGGGGGCTGCCATGGCCACACCCTTTGATCGACAGAGAAGACTTTGATAACTTTTCATCAGGATGGTCTGTTGTATGTACAGACCAAATTTCAGGTTTGTAAGACTTACCCCCTAGGAGGAGTTCATCACAGATTTTTCACAGTTATCGCAAGATATGTCACTTCCTGTTGGGTTTAGAGCATGGCTATGATTGACTTTTTTGTCTTTCCTGATGTGCTGAATATGCCTGCCAAATTTTGTAGCTGTAGATGAAATGTCCTGCCAGTTAGTCTAATAGCACTTTTTAAAATTTTGCAGGGGGCGCTATGGAGCCATTTTGGGACACACATACACAGACCCTATAAAATATCAAATTTTTCACCGGTCCTGATGTGTGTGCAGATTTTGACGCGAATCGGTGCATGTTTAGGCCTTCAAAAAAGCAATTCATTTGGCGGTAAAATAATAATAATAATTAAAGCTGCAAGCAGCGATGAACGGGTCCTCGCACCCCTTGCTGGTCGGCGACCCCAAGCACGTCCGTCAGGCGATGCTGCGACTTGGAGCGCATTTATGCCCATGAATGCAACCAGGGCTGGATTCTGAACACACAGGTCAAATTTCTGCCAGATTGGATTATTACAGACTGTTTATGCAGCACTTACTGTCCATCCTACAGGTGGCGCTATCACTGTGACTGTATATTGGTGTATGGAAATCATCAGGGCTGTAACCTGATCACACATTTAAAGTTTGAGGCAGATAGCAGCACATACAGGGGATTTAACAAGACTTCCTCCTTTCTGGCGAAGCATCAAAGTTCATTTGGCCACCATGGCCACGCCCTTTGGGTTTGGCATACCATTTTCACATATTGTCAACCTGAAGATGTGTTCTATATATTGTGGCAATTTCAGATGTTTTGGATTTCTTGTCTGTGAGCAATTAATTTCTGAAAATGAGCAAAAACAGCAAAAATCCCACATTGAAATCAAAATGGCCGACTTCCTGTTGGGCTTAGAGAATGGCTCCAAGAGACTTTTTTGTTCACACTGATGTGTTACATATGCATGCCAAATTTTGTAGACGTAGGTTAAATTTGATGAGTGGGCCATTTTTTAAAATGCTGCAGGGGGCGCAATGCCACAAGCTGTGAATGTATTTTGGCACATGGATGTGGTCAGGGCAGGAGTGTGATTAAACATGCAAAGTTTGAGGCAGATTGGAGCAAGCAGAGGATATTTACACAGCAGTTGATGTTTCATGGCGAAGCATCAAACTTCAGGGGGTTGCTATGGCCACGCCCTTTGACATTGGAGGAAGCTTTTTATAACTTTTAATCATAATGTCCTGGTGTATATACTGGTAAAATTTGAGGTCTGCATGACTTATCCCCCAGGAGGAGATAGTTCTCAAAAATGAACAACATTCGTCCAAATTTGTCCAATTAATTCAAAATGGCGGACTTCCTGTTGGGTTTAGGGCATGGCTCCAAGAGGATTTTTTGTGCGTCCTGATGTGTTCTATATGTCCCCCAAATTTTGTGGACGTAGGTTAAATGTACTGCAGGGGCTGTTTGTTAAAAATGCTGTAGGGGGCGCTATAACACGTGCTGTGCTGAGATGCATACAGTTTTCTTCCTTCAGCTGGTGGTGATGTGTGTGCAAATTTTGGTGATGTTTTGATAATTCTAATGCTGTCAAAGGCAGGTTGTTTTCATATCAACTTTGCGTTGCCACGGCAACAGCATTTCATGAAATGGCAAAGTCTTCACACTGTGCCATGATCATGGTGTGAAGACTCATCACACCAATTTTCAGAATTATTTGACTAAGTTTAGGGCAATGGGATGGGCAAATGTAATTCCAAAACATCCTGTTGCCAGTTGGTGGCGCTATGACTATTTCAAAATTTTTTAGTGTGGATGTCTTCAGACTGTACATGACATTCTGAATGTGAAGTTTGGAGCAGATAGGTTCTTGTTCAGCTGAGATATAGACCCTTGAATTTTCATGGCGAAACATCCAAATTCGCCACGGTGCCACAGACACGCCCTTCGATGACACGTCACCATTGTCTCTGTGATTCATCATCAATGTGTTCAGGCTTATGTCAGAAGGTCTGAGGTGAATCTGGACAACGGGTTGACAACAGTACATAAAAGTATTAAAAAAGCAAAAATCCTGTTGCCACAAGGTGGCGCTATGACTGTGAGTGAATATTATCATATGGATGACATCAGCTCAGGTCTGTCATCATACATGTAAAGTTTCATTCAGATTGGAGCATGTTCAGAGAGTTAGACCTGCACTTCCTGTTGCATGGCGAAGGATCAGTAATTCGGGGGGGCTGCCATGGCCACACCCTTTTACCGACATAGAAGACTTTTATAACTTTTCATCAGGAAGGTCAGCTGTATGTACAGACCAAATTTCAGGTCTCTAAGACTTACCCCCTAGGAGGAGTTCATCACAGATTTTTCACAGTAAACGCAAGATATGTCACTTCCTGTTGGGTTTAGAGCATGGCTATGATTGACTTTTTTGTCTTTCCTGATGTGCTGAATATGCCTGTCAAATTTTGTAGCTGTAGATGAAATGTCCTTCCAGTTAGTCTAATACCACTTTTTAAAATTTTGCAGGGGGCGCTATGGAGCCATTTTGGGACACACATGCACAGACCCCATAAAATATCAAATTTTTCACCGGTCCTGATGTGTGTGCAGATTTTGACGCGAATCGGTGCATGTTTAGGCCCTCAAAAAAGCAATTCATTTGGCGGTAAAATAATAATAATAATAATAATAATTAAAGCTGCAAGCAGCGATGAACGGGTCCTCGCACCCCTTGCTGGTCAGCGATCCCAAGCACGTCCGTCAGGTGATGCTGCGACCGGGAGCGCATTTAGGCCCATGAATGCAACAAGGGCTGGATTCTGAACACACAGGTCAAATTTCTGCCAGATTGGATTATAACAGACTGTTTATGCAGCACTTACTGTCCATCCAACAGGTGGCGCTGTCACTGTGACTGTATATTGGTGTATGGAAATCATCAGGGCTGTAACCTGATCACACATTTAAAGTTTGAGGCAGATAGCAGCACATACAGGGGATTTAACAAGACTTCCTCCTTTCTGGCGAAGCATCAAAGTTCAGTCGGCCGCCATGGCCACGCCCTTTGGGTTTGGCATATGATTTTCACATACTTTCAACCTGAAGATGTGTTCCATTTATTGGCACAATTTCAGATGTTTTGGAGTTATCGTCTGTGAGCAATTAATTTGTGAAAATGAGCAAAAACAGCAAAAATCCGACATTGAAATCAAAATTGCCGACTTCCTGTTGGGCTTAGAGAATGGCTCCAAGAGACTTTTTTGTTGACACTGATGTGTTACATATGCATGGCAAATTTTGTAGACGTTGGTTAAATTTGATGAGCGGGCCATTTTTTAAAATGCTGCAGGGGGCGCTATGCCACATGATGTGAATGTATTTTGGCACATGGATGTTGTCAGGGCAGGAGTGTGATTAAACATGCAAAGTTTGAGGCAGATTGGAGCAAGCAGAGGATATTTACACAGCAGTTGATGTTTCATGGCGAAGCATCAAACTTCAGGGGGTCGCTATGGCCACACCCTTTGACCTTGAAAGAATCTTTTTATCACTTTTGATCATAATGTCCTGGTGTATATACTGGTTCAATTTGAGGTCTGCGCGAGTTATCCCCTAGGAGGAGATAGTTCTCAAAAATGAACAACATTCGTCCAAATTTGTCCAATTAATTCAAAATGGCGGACTTCCTGTTGGGTTTAG